>JAJHUR010134129.1:0-26824 GCA_027495735.1 Lutjanus campechanus
ACCCTTAACAGAGTCAAACAATCTGTCATCCTTTTTTTTTTTTTCATGTTTTTCCAAAAAAAAAAAAAAGCAAATGCTTTTATTTACTTTTCAAAAGCTTGTAAGCTACAATTTGCACTCACTGTTTCAATAAATGAAACTAATTTTCTCACCACATCTTTGATTCATTTTGTCCAGCATTTGCAAGGTGCCAGTCAGAGCCATATATTGTGTAATTGATGGTTTCAGTTCTTTTAATTCAATCCAAGTCAATGTAACACTCACAAGATGTCACCAAAATCACTTTGTCCCTTTAAAATCTTTCAGAAAATGATGTAAGTGTATCGAATTGTATCGAATCGTATCGAATTGTATCGTGAGCTGAATATCGTGATATATATCGTATCGTGAGCTGAATATCGTGTATCGTATCGTATCGTGAGATTAGTGTATCACTACAGCCCTAACTGCCAGTATTCTAAACTAATTTTACCATCCTGCTCTCGTCCACTAAAATGATTATCAAGTTGTCATCTACATCTGCCTCAGTCCATGTGAATGAAGCTTTAGTAGAGACCAAACAGAGCTGAAAGGAGAGTAGATTGGACAATTTAATGTAAACAGACAATTGTTGCTAAAAATAATATGTCAGTGTTGCGTTTACAGCTTGTTCAGCTGCCCCCTAGAGGCTAAAAAAAGATCAATTAACACTGTTTCTACTGCACAGAGAATTATGGAAAATGTCTACTGAAACAGTTTGCCATAGAAAACAGTAGTAAGACAGAAAAAAAAAAACCTTTGCCAAGTGTGAAACAGAAAAAGTGGAGGCAGATCTAAACTTTCTTATAGAACGCCCCAAATATGAAAAAATAAGAAATACATTTTTCTTTAAATTTGCCAAGCGTGTCCTTCCCTTGACGGAAGGAAAACACTGCTTAGTGGAACTATTTACTGAGGCGGCATAACCAGAAGGAAATTATGGTCATAAAGCAAGACACAAAATATCCTTTGAGCTTGAAGGTTATATATTGATTTTGGAAACAACAGTTCCACCCCAGCTGAGACCAGGACAAACACTCAACCAACTTGACGGTTACCAACAGAAGCATCCCAACAGGATTTATGTTTATGGCTGAGCTGCCAGAGTTATCAAGTAACAAAGACTCAACACGTAGCCACACACCATTCAACACCTTGAGACCTGTGCTAGCACAACCCAAAGACTGTTTCCTCCAACCCGAGAGGAAAACTGGAGAGGTTTAAGACATTACATGTGACAGCTGTGGAAAACACTTTATTAGTAAAACAGCAAGGGCCCTGAGGAAAAGACTGAAAGAGCACCAGCGACAAAGAGAATCAGCTCTCTGTGAACGACAGGTCAAAGTCATCGACCGGGAGGCAGTGGATAGTCAGAGAAATATCAAATGCATTCATTTCCTCTGTTAATGTCGAGTGCACTCTTTGGTAACATGTTCTGATCAGGTTAAGTTTTATTGATTTTGAAATAAGAGAGTTGCACAGGCAAGAAAATCATGTCAGAGTAGAATACATTAAAGGGCGACTTCATCTGCATCCTTTTCATGGTTTTTCAAATGAAAACTCCCACTCAACCAAAAAGCAGTGACATACAGTAAATTAGAGCACTGAGAGAGCACTGTAGTAACATCATCATGCAGAAAACATACACACTTTGATCAAAATTTTAATGTTCTGATTTAAATACATAGTGAACACTAGTGGGAAGTTGCAGACTGGCATAATAAGATAAAAAAAAACAAAAAATAATTGACCCCTTCTTTAAGAAATTTGAGACTATGATGGACTATGAACATCTCCCTGAATGTGACAATGAATAACCTCTCCATCTGATCCAATATAATCCACATTGTTGTTAAAGTGTCTGTGGGAATGACACATTTTTGGAGGCTAACACGGGTGTTAGTTGCTCTGGTTCCCTCAATAAAAAAACAATCCGATTTTTTCCATTGGATTTTAATGACGTTTAATGTCCTTGGCAACCTTGACAAATTCTCGAGTGGAGTGTTTACTGATGTTTTCTATGTCAAAACGTGAAGATCACTTAAGCTTGTGTTAACCACAGATCTGATTTCAGGCAAAAAAAAAACCCACTTGACTTCAAGACAAGAGAACCAGAAGTTTAAAAGCACTGACTCATTTCCATTCCTGCAACACTTTAAAGTTTACTGTACACTCGTGGCTCCAGCTGTATTTTTTTTCCATTTTACTCAACCCATCTGTTTATTTCATAACAGGGCCGGGGTGATTGACATAATCAACATCATCGATTATGGAAATAATTTTCATAACTGCTGCAGAGCTGCTGTTAATTTAACTTTACACTATGCGTCATCTAACACTGTTAATTGTCCGTTTAATACTTCCTGTTTACTGGCCATGTATGAGTAAGAAAACTGACTGTTGTTACAGTCTGCACTTCATCTCAATTATTATCTTCCTCCCACACTGATGCAAAAATATATTGCCAGTAATTGTCTAAAGTGCATGTTACTGCAGTGATGAAATAAAACTATATCATAACCAGTTTGAGTTTTGAGTCAAGTTCTTAAGAAAAAATACTAATTGTCCAGCTCAAGGAAAAGATTGACACAGTAATTAAATGAATGTGTCACAGCTCCTTGTGAATTTGAGACCAGTATTTTTCTGATCAGGCATCAGGCGAGTCTATTAAATAAGGTGGAAATTAGACTAATTTTAAAATACGCCACAATTATCATTATTTAATTTTCTTTGTGTGTCTGTTTTTCAGGATTGTGATTGAATAAAACATTGAAATATTAATGAGGGATGATATCTAGTTTTTGTGAATTAATTGTTATATTAATTGAAAATGTAAAAAAAAATCTTCAGATTAATTGAGAAATTCATCATTAGATTAATTGACAAATCAAAAAGAATAATCGTTAGGTGCAGCCCTATTTCTTTTTCACCAGTTTATTAATTACTCCTTGTTGAAACTCTAGCAATCTAATACAACAGTCCTGGGAATAAATTCTCTCTACATGAAGTTTATGAAGTTTAGTTTCAGAGAGGTGTTGTTTCAACTGTGTGGCCATTTTGGAGGCTGTAGTCTGTGGTGCTGTTGAACTGTGACATGTTTCTAGAAGGCTAGGTAGGCTAAATAACAGAAACACCTCATTATATGATGACCTTCATGAAGAAAGGATTTATTGCCGGGCTGCTGTATTTAGTCTGCATTCGTTTTAGTTTAGTCTATCTAATAAAGTGACTCAGATTGATAGAGGAACCTTTCCTTGTGGCGATGTTGTTTTTACAGGCTGCTGATACCAATAAAGATTCTGCTTTCATCCGATCTGACGCCACAGAGAGCTGAGGTGTGTTTACTGTGACTCAGCCATACAACCTACAAGGCAGGTGTAATCCACTAAGCCCAGGTAAAGATGTGCCTGCCCCCAGAATACTTGCATTCATGCTCTCTTACATGTTGCATAAACATGGCCGGCGTCCCATTTGTCATACATTATATCATGCCGCTGCTGTTGAAGAAAAGCCTGATAAAGCCACGGGGCTTAGATGTGGGTTTAGAGGGAAAACACAATGCCAGTCGGCGGCATTAGAGGAATAATTGCACATAAGCCAACAGTGTCATGCCCTGCTTTTTTGCTTATGGGCTGCAGCAGCTTGTGGTTATGTAATCTACAGACAGATGACCTGCTTGATTCACAAGGAGTATACTGTTGCCTATGTATGCCAGTATAAAAACATCAAAAATGCAGAGGCAAACATGTGATTTTAAGTCCTGGGGGGAACAAAAAAATGAAGAGGCAATTGTGAGTGGTGGAAAAAATTATATCTTCGCAGGAGTCTTACAACAGATTTGTTGAACTTAATCATCCTCATCAGCATCTGCCCTGCTGAAATGTCCTTGAGCAAAACATCGAGCTCCAATCAGCTCAAACGGTGAGTAGCATCCTATTATCCCACCGGTAAGCACTGATTTGGTGATTTGCAGGTTAAAAGATATAGGTCACAAAGGGATGCATCCTCTCAGCCGTTATGATACATATAATACTCTTTCACTGACAATAATTCCTTTATTTTGATGTGAAGTTAGAACCTGCGTAAGGCTGATATATAGTCATTTAAATCTGATTAAAACATAAGTATTCAACCTAAATTTGGGCATCTTTTTGACCTGCAGATCACCAAATTAATCCGCACTGTCCTGGGCTGTGACTGTGGTGGCTCCTACACTTCCTGGTAGTCACAGACAGACCCGCACCTGACCATTAACCCCTCGCTCCCATCAAGGGATAAGTCGGGAAATAGATTTGGCCCGGTGGCTGCTGGATGGGTTTCTATTTTCAGTGCACGCTGCCTTAATGCATGTGGTCAAGAGATTACAGGGAGTCCTAATCCTCCTCGAGGATGGCCCACAACAACAATCAAGCTGAGGAGTATAACAGCAGTGTGGGTGTATAAAGAGAAGAGGACAGAGTTCACTGTTGCTATTAGCGCCACATAGTAACGGCTAAAATTAAATATTGTGCTGTTCCTTAGGTGCACAGCGTCTCTGATGCAACATAATCATGAATGACTGCAGTTGTTACGTGTGTGTGTGTGTAGGTGTGTGTGTGTGTGTGTGTGTGTGTGTGTGTGTGGGATAACTCCACCTACTTGCTCAGATGTTTCATCAGCAGCTCGAGCATCTGTCTGTTCTTCTCAGGCAGCCGGTGCACCAGAGCATGGATCTCTGTCACCCTGGCCTCTGGGTTGTCCAACTCTGTATGGACACAGATATGAAGACAGAGAGAAAGACTGTTAAAGAAATACAGAGTTCAGCTTGAAGTTCAGAGTGTCACATTAAAGGATTTCTTTACTGACACATAAGGAGCGGACACAAAAAAAGACCAAGCCAATAATGAATTGATCCAATTAAAGAATTGAGTTTTTAAACTTAACATGTCCAAATGGTGGTTTTTTTATGTATGCTAGAAGAAGTATCATGAGCGGAGAAGTGGTTGCCAAAGGAGAAATGGTGAGCCTTCATGTATTACCAAAGGATCTTAAAATCTGAGAGAAATGTGTGGAGTTTATTTTGGAAAAGCCAAAGGACTGTAAAGTCCTAGCCAAACTTTCAGAAAAAAAAACTCAGGTTTGCAGTAGTCATTTTCTAGAGGTCCGTTTTGAAAATGTTACTCCAGTCTTGGGAAAAGATGACCCTGCACCTGCTCTTGCTCAGAATCACAATTTATTGATCGTACTGAACCTTTTGGTCCCTCTGGACCGTCAACAAGAGTGTTTCAAACAATTCAAGGCAGTATTTCATGGAAACTTCTACACATGTCATTTTGACGAACAGAGAATACTCTTTAGGGGTTTAATCAATGCCAGGAGGGGAAATTTAAGAAGTATTTTCTGTGTAGCTAAAGCCTAATATATTCCTCTGAGCCAAAGACCTTCAGTGTTTCACTGGATGTTCCAAGGACGCTGTATTTGATTTTGAGTTGACCCCCCCATACACCATCCTGCTGCCCAAAATACTCACTAGAGCACTAAATGTGCATTCATCTGTGACTGGAAACACTACTCCAGTTTTTTTTTTAAAGAAATTATTTATTAGTGATCTGTTTTCAAAGACAGTGGCTGCCAAAGTCAGGGTAGTATTCAGAGGCAGACTAACACAGCACTGACTTGCTGCTTGACTTGACTCAGTTTGAAGGTGTGTGTTGATGACGAGCTTGTCTTTAGTCGAGTGTCTGTAAAACAACAGATGTTTCATTTCCTATAAAATCTTCACAATAAAAGCCTGCTGTTATTTTAGTATTTAAAAGCCTTTTAATGAAGAAGCAAAATCATGTTTTTGTCATGAACAGTAACTTAAAGGCATAGTTAGCGATATAATCCGACGCACTTTTTGTCAAAATCACCGTATTTCTCCTCACTATCCGCAAGCTGTCACTTCTGAGAGCATGCTGAAAAAAAAAATCCGGTTTCAATACACAGCCTGGGCTCTAAATTCCAGCAGGTAAATCTGTGGCTCGGACCGAGCCACCAAAACATGGGTCCACCCCCTCACGCCCGGGGGGCCGGTTCGTACTCGTGCACAGGTCAGACATAGGGGGGAGTGGGAGTAGTAGGTCGCGTAGCGTGCACAGTTAGAGTAAGAAAGAGACACGGTATATCAGGTGCAGATATTTTGCATTCGCCATGTCTGAAAAACAGCCCAAGAGAAAACGGTCAGAGGAGCATACATTAAAAAACGGAATAAAACGGATTAAAAACGGACACGGAGGTCGCCGTCTTTCTGCTGGACAGGTGAGCAACATTAGCTTTGCGGTGCTTCACATAACAGTAACAGCCGTCGGGCATTCATCATATTGTCCAATCTGCCAAAATGTACTGTTGTTGTGATGTCATCTATTTATAATAGCAGTCAAGTTGTGGGTACAGTTGTCTGACGGGTCAGCTAACCTTAGCTTCGTGGCTTAGCAGTGTGCTAACTCACAACTTGGCTATTTCAGCTGCTTTACTGCTGCTTTAGTTTCTACGGCTGTTTCCATGACAATGCGCGTCCATGAACTTCGGGGGTAGAGCCCGGGGTGGAGTATGAAGGGAGGGGTGGGTCTGTATTCGTTTACACTTCAAATATCAAGAACCTCTCTACTCCTTTTCTCCCACATCGCTAACTACACCTTTAACACAACTCCTAAATAGCTGAATATAACATGGAGCATCGAAATAAAGCAGATTCCTTAAAGTACAAACAGTTACACAAACCACATAGATTCAGTTAGAAGCTGGAAAAGCACTGACGGCTGAACACATTGAGACTTTAAAAAAACAAACAAAAAAAAATGTTATTTTTCTCTGCTCTCCTACACAGACACACAGCTGAGTCTTGGCTTTCCAGCGCACATAAAAAAAAAACAGAAAGACAAACTCATCTACTAGCAATGGGAAAGGATCAAGTGCATAATTTTAGCAGGTTTAGCTACGTTTAAAAACATGTCTATACATGCTAATTTTGATGTAAAAACAGTATAAATGTAGTCATTGGCAATCATCCTATTCTACTGGGTAGGTATAAGGTGAATGATAAATGTAAATAAGAGTTGTAATGAGCAGCCTGCACAGACAACGTAGACACGTGTTTTTCTGGTGAGGACGGGCTGGAAAAAAGAGGCAGAGTGACGGGAGCCAGAGACAAATGAAAAGGTAGATTCAGACACTCTGCTGCAAAGTGGGAAAGGTCTGTGTCCTGGTGATTAACAGGTAGACAGACAGGGAGGACAGTCAGGCCAGCAGAGAGACCTGTTGTTGATGAATGACTATAATAAGTCACAGCTGTCCAGAGCCAGTCCATAGAGAGATGTCAGCAGACTCACACTAGATCAACCCTCAGGTCCTGGCTGTCAGCACCAGGCCATACAGTCGCAGCTAGCAAAGCATCTCACACACAGACACACATTTTCTTACAAACTAACAGAGCTGACAGGCTAAAACATACATACACCAAAACACTCTAATATACAGACAATACACACCAAATATTTACAAGCACACACGTACAGAGAGGACAGCTGCTGCAAACATACTAATCGCAAATTTAGCAGACACACAGTGCAAACGCTACAAACAAAGACATGTAACCAGTCACACACACACTCATTCAAATACCTATACCATATACATGCATGTGCACGTCCCCTATGCCCACACATACCTCCAAACAGATGCATGCACACGAACACAGTAACACTTGTTATATAGGCTGCGGTACAACCACTGTTTCACACACAGTATGCTGAAGCACACACTCTTGTTTTCCTTAACACATTTACAAAAACAAATCATCACAACAGAAAATGTCTTCTCTCAATACAGGAGTGAATTTAAAGCAGAATTCAACTGTTTCTTTTTTATCCTTGACTTATTTTTCTAATCATATTAGAGTCTGGAATCAACTCCCACTAACACAAACCAAATGTGCCAGGAGAGAGATAAACATGTCACTTCAACATGATTCACTCATGAGGTCATTTCTAATTTACATTCATTTTCCATCTGTTTATCAACTTGTCTCATTACCGTGGAAGGTGAACATGTGATGGAAGGTAGGTTTCTGGTGCTTTGAGGAGTGTATTAACTGAAGGCAAGTAGTGTTGCAGTTGTTAAGATTATAGTCAAATTTTGACTGCAATGGATAATAAGATCAATATGTAGAATAGATACTATAGGTCTATGTATGACCTATATGTGACCATCACATCTGATTAGTTTAATTTGCACACAAACAGAAAGTTCAGCGCAGTAACATTTTACAGCTATGCAGCGAGCTAAATACACTTTGAATAAATGTTGGAAACGATCATAAAACTGTGAAAACAGAACTGGGAAACAAAGTCAGTGACAGCAGAAAACAATATATTGAATATAGCAACAAAAAACATCTTGACCATGATGGTGATTTTACATTGTTAAAAACTTGATTTTATTATTTTTGTTTTATTTTATAAAATGACTGCTACTAACTGCTGCATTGTTTTTATTTTGCAATTACATATATATTTCAAAAATGAATTGCCAATTTTTACACATGCTTAGGTCATGGCTGGCTACTTTTATTTCATTTTATTAAAGCTACTATAAGAAACTTTTATATTTTGTTGCTTTTGGAGCCAACTGTGGACAATTGGTAGCATTTCCAATGCCATTACTGCAAAATACAACTTTAAAAAAAAACCAAAAAAAAAAACAACCTCCATCCGCTGTTGCCTGGCAAAATGTAAACACAGGCTCGTTTCACCTGATTTGAAGGAGAACCTGACTTGCATTAAGAAGAACAACTCATGGTCTTGTTTGCTATGTCATATAAAGGCATCAATATTAAATTGAGGCTGTTTCATAACCAGTTAAAAAGTCATTGTAGTAGCTTTAAAGAAAGAAAAGCAGAAGCTCTTTAAATTAAACAGCCTGCCGCAGAACCTCAGGGCCGCAGAGACTGTTGATGTTTTTAAGAAGAGGCTTAAGACTCACCTTTTTAATCTGGCTTTTAACTGATCTTCTACTATTTTAGTTTATGTTATTTATTTTACTTTAGCAAGCTTTTAATTCATCTCTTTTATTCATTTATTTAATTTTGAGTATTTAAGATTAAATTTGGAATATTTTATCAATTTTACAAATTTTGTATACTTCTTACATTATTTTACCATATCCCTGTTTTTATGTGTTTTCTTCAGTTTTAGCTCCAGTGTCTCCTCGTGGGGGTCTTCCACACCGGGAGCGATGTCCGGCCTACCGGTGGGGGTGCCGTCCTGTGGAGGGCACTGGCCTGGGTGGCTGGTGGGCTCCGCACCTTGGTGTGGGGCCTCCTGTCTGCCCCGGCCAGAGTGGCGGTGGTGCTCCCAGTGGTCACGGGCCATGGTCGCTCTCGGTGTGGATGGTCCCCACATGTAGCGTTGACCTCGCCTCATGCCTCGGTGCCCAGCCATGTCTCTTAGTGTTAGTCAGTGGGTGTGTGTGTAGGTGTGCGTGTGCCCATGTATGTGTGTGCTTGTGTGTGTGAGGGTATGTATATATATGCTTGGTGTGTTTTGTGTATTTATGTTAGGGTGGAGGGGTGGGTTTTCGGTCTCGGGATTTTTCTTTGTTGTTTTTAGCCTCTGTGAGGCACTTTGTGTTACCATTGAGTATGAAAAGTGCCATATAAATAAAATTGAATTTGAATTTGAATTTAAAAGGAAAAGCAAATTTTATAAGAGCAAAAACACTGTAAACATCATAATTATTTTTTAAAAATAGGACATTTTTTTGTCATTTTTCTTTGTTTTTTTAAAATATCACAATAAATAGTGTATCCTGGACTTTTTAAAATCACAATATTACTGTACCTTGACTTTTGATAAAACAATTAAGAACATTAATTGTGCTGTTTTCTAGATAAAGGCTCTCCAGGCACAAACATTCAGCAGCAGATGATGATAACACACTAATAAAACACACCCCAGCCACTCTGATGAGTCAAAAGACAAAACAAAACACACACACACACACAAACCATTGTCTGAATGTCGATCTAAGTAGCTCTGGTGCTGACTCACAAATGATTATACCAAGCAGAAGTAATTCATCATCTCAGCCTCCACCACATCCATCACTTCACAGACGACGACCTTTTAAAGTCACTTTTTCTTTCAGCCCTTCAGTCAAAATTATGAATAAACTATGCTCCCAACATTCATGTTATGTCTTCTGAAATATTGCAGCCAGACACACATGCAATATGCCGCAACTTTACAACATGGTGACCACACAGTGTTCAGAGAATTAGAGAATGTTCTGGCTGCCACCAAATCACGCAATTTTAATTTAGCAATTAAAAACAAACGGTCAAGTTTTGTCTATTGCAACATTACAAAAAGCAGTCTGTGAGTCATCATGCTATTTCAGATTAGGCCAAAGTAATAAAACAATAGTGATACGTATTGGCAATGAGAACACTGTTCAATAAAAAGTTCAATAGATTCACTTATGCATTGATTGCAAACCTCCATGAAAGCCCAAAACAAACACACCCTGGCACAAAAACAGTCTATTGTATTCCTTGATAATGGGTGGTGCTCGGAGCGACACACAAACATTTCACGGGTGTGTTGTTCAGTTGCACCAAATCGAATGCAACAGAAACAGTCCGGAGTGAGAAGATGAGTGCAGGTGATGAGGAAAAAATTACAGGTCATCATTTCAGTACTCACTCAGGTTCAATTTCACTTCATACTGTAAAATACCAATTTTTAACTCAGGTGTGATATGATTTCACCTGTGTAATATCTTTCTATTTTCTGTTTGCAATTAAGTAAATTCAACTGCTGAGTCTGTTTCTTGTTTACTTCGTATATATTGTCACTATTTTTCTCTTGTTTGTTTTGCTTGTTTACTTTTTTTTAATTGATACAATTTTCTATTTGAAATAAAGTGATGTTATGATGATGGTATGGTGGTTTTGGTTATGATTTCAAAGCTATTCATTAGGAAGATGGGTGCCCAACGCACCCTGCTGATAAGTTTTTTCAATCCCCAAGATGCCTATTAAACAACTTTTTATCTTTCCAGCTCGAAATATTGTCCTAATGCTCCATTTGGCAGACATCTTACCGTCCAAGTTGGATTTCTGACATTTTTTTTTTTTTTTTTAAATCTACACAACTTTTTACAGAGCCAAATGACCTCATTTGTCTGTGTAATTTTGGTTTAAGGAATTGACTGTGAAGGTTATTGTCATGATTTTGACAAGTTTGGTACATTAAACGTCAAAAAATAAATAAAAAAGTCTGTACAAGTTGCAGTCGAAATCATGTAAAATATCTGTATATTATGTTGATGACATAGTGTTAAAACTATCTAACCGAATTAAAGCTCATTAAAGACTTAAGCCAGGTGGTGTGTCTACAGCCCTCTTGTTAATTAGGCTAAGAGTGTTACCAGTTCTACTGATGCTTTTTTAAAGTTGAAATGAAATATAAATACATTATTTTTTGTGAAATATCACCTTCCTTACAGCTCCTGATGCTGAAAGGCTAAGACCCTGAAAACAAGTCTGGGTCTCACTTCATTAAAACTTCATCAGTGCATCTCTTATGCAAGACGGGATTTTGATTATGTATGGAGTACATACTTTTACAATCAAAGTCAGCAAAGCAAACATGCACATTCCCACTTATAGTAAATGAAGCGTGCATTACCACATCTGCTGACCATTGGGTGATTTTTAACAAACTCCAGCACCACCGCCACCTGTTCTACTTTCTTATCATTCATTATTCATACTCGACATCTCCAGGCCTGAGCAGTATGTGCAGCAGTGTATATCTCATATGTAGCTCCCTGCTTGGATTCATATTGTAGTGGGATGCAAAAGGCAGAAATACAAAACATCTTCTGTTTTTAACAAGGAAAACTTTGTTTATATTTGTTTGTTCACATTTCCAACCACATTGCTGTGGTAATTCCTTTTAAGAGCAGATTATTTAAACTGAGTGTTTCATATTTGACATTTTTCTCTGCAAAGTCTGAGCCAGATAAAACATGATCTTAATCTATCTGGAGCATGACTAATAAAATCTAAGAAACAGAAGGTCAAACATTTCATATTTTATGAAAGATACAACTGACATAAAATTCGCTAAGCCCCACCTCAGCAACAGCAACTGTCCAACCATAGGTTAGCAACCGTAACTAAGGCCGTCAAGCTCCGGGGCTGAAAAATAAAACCAGTGGGTAAATGCTGCTCCAAATGAGGGTCAGTCCCCTTAGACCCCCATGTTAAAATGCCCACCTTTACAGCAGAAATAAACAAAAAACAAAATCAAAGATTTGACCTCTATTGCTAATTTCCCTGATCATGGAAACTGTGTCTTTATATAACTCATGTGAGCTATATTAAGGCTTAAAACAGAATGACAAGAGTGGCCACTTTGTGGCTGAGTAGGGTCCGTTCTATGCTGAAGTCTTTCACATTTGCACATAAAATTTGTTGTTGCCTTGTGGTCAGTTGCGTTAGGCTTATAGCCATTTTGTTGAACATTCTTGGTCCACAGTCAATGAAACACTCAACATCATATCAAACGTGCTGTGTCAAAATTGCTTTTATTGAAAAAGCTACTTCCTTAGCATCCCATCCCATTAGTCAAGCCCCCGGGCACAGTGAGAGAATAACATCCTGGAGCTAGGCATGCCCACGCTCCACCTCTTTGCCCATTTTTGGATTTAGGCGGAGTCAGGCACTGTCATGAGGGTGACAGCTGGAGCTGCCACACCCTAAACTTCACAATGGCCCTTCAGAAACCTACGGGTGATGTCACGGAGATTACGCCCATGATTTATACAGTCTATGGAAGAAACAACGGTTTAGTTTTATTTTAAAATAACAAGTAATGGCTAGAACAGGCCAGAGTAACAGTTTAAATCATAGACACAGTTTACATCAACCAAACAATAATTGCTCTGAACAGCTGCAGGCAAACTAATGCTGTTCTGATGTTCATCGACAGCAAGCTTTGCATGCAAAGATACAGGTTATTTATTTCAATAACAGGCATCAAACTTCATGGATTGCCTGTCAAAAATCTCTAAACGATGAGGGGTGTGTCTGAATTGGGAGTAAAAATCAGATGTTTGTCTTTGTCTCACTCCAGTTCTTGGTTCCTCTCTTATGTAAACTGTTTCTTGTCAGGCAGAAAGGCATGTTGCGAGCTGCCATCACTGGCCTGAATTATCATACAGGAGACAAGAAAATATGATGTTTGATCACTGATTTAGATGCAGGATGAAATCTTTCTCTCTTTTTTCTTTCTTTCTTTCGTTGCTGCAGATGACCAAATGGCTGAACAGTAGTCAAAGTGTGACCTGTTAAATCTACAGTTTTCAGTTCCCTGTTTTATGCGGTCTGTTTCTTTTCAAGCAGAAAGGCATGCTGCGAGCCGCCCTAACTGGCCTAAAATTATCATGCGGGAGACGAGGAAACATAATGTTTGATCACTGTTTTAGATGCAGGCTGAAATCACACCACCTGGCAAGGAGCAACATAACACTTTGTACATCCAATCATGCACACATAGCAGTATAAATTATTGACCGCAGTGTTTTCCACTGTGTTTAAAATGAAACATTACTCTTTGCCGGGCATTAACCTCTCTTTGAGGAGTTAAGCAGGATAATTTGGTGATGCAGAAAGGGATCCTTATTGAAACAATATCAACATAAACAGAAAACAGAAGAGGAATGAAGAGGGTAAGATGTGAGAGGAGTGTGAGATCAACATTTGGATTACTACAGTCAACGTGATCAGTAATGTGGGTGTCAAAGCAAAACAAGAGTGCAAAGCCTTCGATATACTGGTCTATCTACATACCAGCTCTAACACAGGGCCATGAGCCTCAGGTAAGGACCAAAAGAATGGCACTGTGTACACAAGCAACTGAGAAGAGTTTCCTTTGAAGTGTGAGCTGAGTCTTCGTAAAGGGGTGAAAAGTTCACACATCTGAAAGCTGTTGAACCACTGCTTCTTTGCTTTAAATAAGAGCCAGTTGTGGTTGCATTTTGTATATTGCATATACATTCAGCAACAACACATTACTTCATGCAGCTGTGGTGTTTGTTCAAATCAGATGATTTGGTCAAGAGCTACATCCTGTAATGGCTCTGTAAATGACAGTAGATTTGAAGAGATTCATCCTACATCTAGGTGATAAGAGATATCCTACACTGGCCTGTCTAGTTAGGCGATTGTGCTACTTGGTCAGAAAAGTACAGTGGTTTCTGGTCACTTAGGACATGCCTGAAGATCAGAAGACTCCGGTGTAAGCCATGAAATATCTCTTTACATCTGATTAACATTAATGCAAATTTAAAAACTGGCAGCTAATCTGGCAGCTTTGTGTTGAGCGAGTTGGAGTTTGTTTTTGTTTTTTAGATCATTCTTAGCTGCAGATGACCAAATGCTGAACAGTAGCTGAGGTGTGACCTGTGGAGACATGTCCAAACTACAGGAGAGGCTAGAGGGCTGGATCCAGAATACACTGGAGGAGGAGTTTTAGTGTCCCATCTGGCCTAGGAGCGCCTTGAGATCTCGAGCTACTTTGCTAAAGGGCAGGGGCCTCATTTATAAAACTTTGATCTTAAGTATGACTTGTGATGATCATAGCTCTGAGCAAAGACCTGACTTGATGTAAGTGATTTTCCTGCTGGGTATGAAGGGATATTACAGTCTGGGATGCGCCCAAGCCTGTGGTGAACTTATGAACAATGTGATAGGAATTATGTGATGCCTAGCTTCAATCTCCTTTGCCATGACTGTGATCTCATCTTCCAAAAAGTCTGCATTTGCCAAAACCTCATTTGTGCAAGCATTATATAAAGGGAAATCACTGATTGTCAGGCAGGTTGCAGTCAATTTTAAATTAATTTGAGATTCATAGATTACAGATTACCGTCCATACAAATGGGCCTCTTAGCACCTGCGTAAGCAAGTATACTTAAAATCAACAAGTTAGTACAAAGGATTGTCAGAACACAATTAAAAGTGCATGTGCTTATACCTGTTCCAAAAGTCCACACTTGAAGGTGGGGTGAAAACCCTGCCGCCATAGAGAAAAAAAAAAATCACACAAATGGGCGTAACGTTGCACATTATCAGCCAGGCTCAAAAGCAAACTTCGCCACCCGTTTGGGTGTATGTGTGAAGAAAATCTTGTGAGGTGGTCAACTCATGATTCAAGATGTTTCAGAAAAACTCGATGTGTTACGCAAAGTGCTTATTGAAGCTTGACCGAGGAGAATAGAGAAGCAACTTCCAACTTCCTTCCCGACTGTGTCAGACTGTTTGGTCTAATGTAAAGCACAAATATCCCCTATGGCCTTGGTCTCTGGGAGATGGAGACAGCATTATAAGGACAGCTGCACTGACCAGCCCAGAGACAGACAGGAGGCAAAGATGGTTCAAATATGCTTTTAGGATATGTACCCCAAATGTGACCTGGACATATAACCTTTAGCTGAAAGGTGGCAAATTACCTAGCAGTATATACAACAAGTGACAAGTGAATAGTTGTTTGAAGAATGAGAGTTAAAATCCTGTACTAACTTCTCAGTTTTGCATAATTGGGCAACAATTGCATGAAGTACACTGGACAGATTGTTTCAAAAAGTTACAAAACTGCCAGATGCAGTAACCTGGACTCCAAAAGAAAGGGGGAGGCGTAACAGGATATCAGGCATGTGTTCAACGATCCAACAAGAAGTTTGTTTGAAGCATGCCGATGCCTGTTGTCTTCTATCACCACAACACTGATGAATATAAGCGCCAGAAAATTAATGGATGGATGGAAAACTAGAACACATGCTTTGATGCCAAGACGGTAAAATTTTGAGAGGAAATGTCCTGATCCACATTCACTTCAAAGATCACGCAGTACATTTATCCTGTAAGAAAGGATATAAAAAAAGCCAGAAAGAAAAGCCCGGTGGTCGAAACATCACTTAAAAGCAGCAATTTAAAAACAGCAATTAAAATCCCCTCAACAGGAGCTACTTAGTGTGGGGATCCATTTATTTCTACTCCAGTGCATTTACCTTGTTCATCTGAAGTCTTCAACTGACCACTTTCTAGAGTCTTTCAAGACAGAGATAAAATGGAGAGAAGGATCATGTAATAATGATAAGTCCCAATCCAAATGTTAAATTCCCTCGTGTGCTCTTTGTTCTACAGCTAAACATTATGATCACTGTGTGGTCTGTGGAGCAGGCAGCAAACACATCCCTCCTTTGGGAAATAAAGGTGTAGCAAACCTTTGGTTAAATAAAGTAGGAATAAAACTTTGGTACTTGTTGAACATGGAGAATTGCTAGTTTTGAGAGACATAATGCTATTTTTTCAAGTCATCTTGGCTGCTTGAAAAAAGTGACAGGGTCTTTTCAAGTCTGTGAAATATGTTCCACGCAGGTAAGACTCTCAATGTCAGACTGCATATTAGCATTACATTCATGGTCATCACCTTTCTTTATCATCTGTCAAACTTTCATCTCTTTCTTTTATGTACTAGATTATAAAGCATGATAAAAGTGAATAATGTTTAGTCCAGCTTTTTACAACCTTTACAAATAACCTTCACCTTGCAGTAGTAAAGAATGACGACCAGTGAATTGAAGGTATTTACTGTAGGCAAATCACTACATTCAAATGGTGGCCGCTCTCCTCTGATTTTTCATTCAGGGTGCGAAGCTCAAATGTCGCACCAGGTTGCATGTTATTTCACTGCAGCTGGAAAGACAATGGATGGTGAAAATCTGGAGAGATATCAGGCCACATTTCACAATTCATTCACAATGGATGTATACAAGCTTGCAATGTAGGCTACGTTAACGTCAACTGTCTTTTCACCGACCTCAGAAATGTTCTGGTTCAGTCTGCAATGTCATGTGACATTATACCCACTGGAACGTAACAGTCATTTTCTGTGTCGTGTTCACAGCGTTCTAACCCTGTGATGCCATTTCTGTCATACTTGATACACTGTCAAACCTCAGTATGATCAACACTTTCCTGAAAAACCTGTTGTATGCAATCTAAGACATGTCTTCTGCCATCTGCTGGATTACCAGCGTACGGCAGGCAGCAGCCGGCTTGTGAGCGCAAAATCCAACATGGCTGCCGTCATGTAGTGACTCGCACCCTTTTGGCAGGGAAATCTTTGCTAATTTTGAGAGAGTTACAGTAAGAATAACAGTTTTAATATTTCAATATTAATATTAACTTTAGTGAAACAACGTATAATTACATAATATTTTGTACCTTATTTTATAGTAAAATTGTGTTGAAAATGTGTGTATCACATATGATTCAAAATTAATACTTCTCCTATTGTATTGTGTAACACTATCAAACAGTATTGTTAGGCTAGGGAAGTGGTTGAATGCTATTGTTAGCTGTTGTGTAACAGGAGCTAATGGGTTATCAAATGGGTTGTTTTAGCTTGAAATGTGGCTCAATATCCCTCCAGATTTTAACTATCCATTGTCTCTTGAGTTACTCATCAATCAGGAAGCAATGAAATGATAACAGTTTGTCAGATTCCCTACTGTACGTTTACATTACTTGTGATCAGGACCAGAGCAATACGACATTTGAGCTTCCCAGCTTGAGTGTGAAAATGTGTAAATATGGCAAATACCAGCAAAAATGTCAGATAAAAGACAGCAAGAAAACAAAGAGAATCAAAGGTGAAATACAAGCAGAAAATTGATGAATCAATAAAGAAGAGAAACTGCAAAGTTTAATGACTGGAGACGGGGTAATTACTGCATGTGTGTTTTCTTGCTGGTACACGCCCGAGGCAGGTATCTGAAATCCAGGTGGAACTCCACCCCGCCTCCTGCTCATCTTTCTCTCAAAGTCTCTATTTCACGGTCTAAATCAGTTAGCGCTGACGAAACTTTATTATGTTGTCTAGGAGCCACATGTGAAAAATCTAATACACTGAAATGATTGCAGTGACTGTTGGAGAGTTTAGGCAATTTGTCTTCAAGACAGCTGAGTGTTTTTTGAAAATCAAATTATTCATCCTGACCCAACACGCCGCACCCATCAGGTGCTGGTCAAAAAAAAAAAAAAATGAATGGAAACTTTGCAGCTGCTATTTGACCCAATGGACCTCAGCAAACACTAAGCCCTCCTTTTACACCAGATATTTAAAACCAGAGTAGCATGGGTGGGAGAGAGTGAGCCGAGATGAAACTGGAGTAGGAGGAAGATGAGCATGATGGTGGGAGGAGTTGGAGTGGATGAGTGAAAGAAAAGAGGAGGAGAAAAGGGAAGAGTTCAACTTAGGACGCTGTCCTTAAATCACCCCGCTGCCTGTACAAAATGATTGCCTTGGAGAAAATACAAAAGAGCGCTCACACAGGCAGACACACATTCTTGCACATATGCATCGACACACACATTCATGACATGCAAAAGAAAGACGCCCACATAAACAGAGACTGAGTAATGGCAGGGGAAGAAGTTTAACAGACGGAAAGAACCGGGGCGGGATGAGAGATATAAATCTGTAAACTTATACAAATATTTGGCTGGCTCCCGGTATATTTTATGATTATTACAAAACCAGGAATACATGCATTTTATAGCATGGGTGGTCCAAGTTGGTATCAAACCAGCTACCTTGGCATTCCTAACTGCCACGCTCTACTACTTTCTCCTAACACACACTTGAACACACTTTTCACATTCTCCTTCCAGTTGGCCTCACTATGGAGCCATTTCCTGGTGGCGTTGCCAGAGACACGCGGTCATTTCCTGGACTTCCTTCCCCTGTCAGCTCAGCTTTCTGGAGGGCTTAGCTCCCGACAAACAAAGAAAACAGGTCACCAACACATCCTGTAACACAGCAGACCAGACTGGACCAGACTCAGCTGCACCTGGGCTCGCTAGAATAAGCCCAATTTTCAATAATTCAGTAGAAAGTAGATAAGTAGATACAGTAGGAAAATGGAAATGATTCAGACCATAAAAGCCAGGGTAAACAGGCCGAACTAAACTAAACTAGATCAAAACAAGACCAGACACGAGCTAGAAGTACTATTTTCCCATGTTTTTGTGTCTAAGTGACTAATGGATGGACCTGTATTTGTATTGCGCCTTTCTTGTCTTACGACCACTCAAAGCGCTTTTACACTACATGTCACATTCACCCATTCAGACACACTCATACAGTAAATGCAGAGGCTTCCATGCAAGGTGCCTCTGTTCTGAATCTCATTCACACACTGAGGGCTATGCCTTCGGGAGCAATGTGGGGTTTAGTACCTTGCCCAAGGATAGTTCACCATGAAGACTCAAGGGAGCCAGGGATCGACCCGCCAGTTGAATTTAGTTTGCATACTACTGTTGACTAAAACTGACAGTTAAAATCTCCAAAAAGCCCCAGTTCTCACTGAAGAAAACACAGCCTGTGCTGACTCCCCAAACATTTTGTCATCCAGATTTGTTTAACTTCTGCTTTTGTTTTTTTCTCACTGCAAATAATTAACGTGACTACTGTGAGTTGTTCCGCTGTGTCAGTCTCCATTGTGCATTTCTGCTTCAACCATGAAATTGCACAAGATCACGTTCTTCATGAAATCCCATGAGATCGTGCTCTCACCGCTGGCACAATATCCTGTGGTGTGTAGTGTGCCATTGTTTTCAAATCTTGGAGTGTGTGAGTGTTTGAGAAGAGCATCTGTGAGGTTTCTCCTAATGCATGTGGTGCAACTTGATTTGCATGGTGGGCAACTGCACATCATCAAACTGAGTCCACAAAAAGTGCTTGTTTTGCCACTGACAGGCTCAGATTGTTATTATAAGTGTCTAACAACATTATGGAAAGGATCACTACAAAGATTTTTTTTTTTTGAAGTACGAAACGATTTGTTTAACCAGAAACTAGGGCTGCATGATTAATCGTAAAAAAAGCAATCTCAATTCATACATCTATGTGATCTAATTTATAAATGACTATGATTCATTTGCTCCAAAAGGACAAAAAGAAAAAACACATCACAAAATCAGAGCCGCCACACAAACCTCAATAATGCAAACGTTAAACACATTCTATTTTTTTTATGTTCATCAGCATTTTAGTTACTTAATTAAATGTTCCAAAGTAAGAGAGGAAAAGAGACTTGAGGGTTTTTTGTTACAAGAGACTTTCAAGTCGAAGTCCAGCACTTTGATGTATGCTATGTCCGTTTAAACAGCAAGTCTAGACAGCAAGTGACTCAGATGCGGTTTTTTTACTTCAGCGTCCAAGACTGCAATTAAAGTTTTTGCTGAAAAAAAATGAGAATTGTGTCAAAGAATAGCGATCTTAACTCGTGGAGAGAAAGAAAAAAATCGAGATTCACATTTTAGCAAGAATCTTGCGGCCCTACTAGAAACAGCTGTTTTATTGCCCTTGCCAAACTAACCAGGCTCTCTTTGAAAAACGGTCATTTTAAAATTGTCCACAAAAACATGGAACAACAGGGTCTAGGTTGAAAATTCCCAAAGTTACCCTAAAAGTAAAGAATCTTCATGCAAAATATCCAATTCATAGTCTAAATCGGTTGGAGCTTAACTTTATTTTGTATCCACTGAGCCGTATGAGAAGAATCTAAAACACTGACATGATTGTATTGACTGCTGGGTTCAGGCAATCTGTCTTCAACCCAGAGAGATAGTTGATTATTGAGTTTCATTCCCAGGATGTCAAATACCGACACATTTGACTTTATGCATCATAGAGAACCTGTCACGGACATCACACATCTCCACCCTGATAAGGAAATCTCATCAGCTTAATGGCTGTATTTCTTAAGGAAACATACAAAGGAAAAATTCCAGTGCAATTTTACAGAGGATCAACAGAAAGCGTCCCAACTGGAAACATCACGAACATGGGATGTGCTTGGCACCGGACTGGAGGAATTTGCAGCGGGCGGGTAAAGGTTAAGGTCAACTTTATTGTCATATTTTGCGAGTGAGGAGGTTGAGTCCTGGCATTGAAATCACTAAATTTCCACAAAAGAGAAAGTAACAGCTGCTAGCCATTTTTTCTCATTCGTACCGTTAGCAAACAGGTGGTAACTTGTCATTTTCAGCTTGTAAGGTTATTAACTTGGAAGAGGTTGTTGTTGTTTTGAGTTTTTGAGTCTCCAAGTTTGACTGAGGAGGAATGCTTAAAGGGATAATTCGGCACCTGCGTGCCCAAGCAGTGTTGATGGTAAATATAGTCAATTGAAGCAATACATTCCTCCATGTGTGTTAAATTGACAAGAGAAACTCTCTTGAGTTCTCCTGCAGCAAAACCTGTTGAACTACAAGCTATTTCAGCTTAGATTGCTAGTCTCGGCCTCTGGGTAGCCAGGGAGAGTGCTGCATGAGTATTTTGTCACCTGTCATTATGTTGGTAGACATAATGACAGTGGGTACACATGCCTTTGAGTGTACCCACTCAAAGGCATGGCTTAACTTGCCGAAGTGCCAAAAAGTCACAGAGTGGGGAAAATACGCTTTGTTACTGTGCCCTACACACCAGGAATTTGCTCCAAAAAACTATAAGATGACCTGATTAATACCACTGAGAGAATTTCAGGGCTGACTTACAAATTTTATTGATTGTAATTGCTTTAGCCATGTCTCGTTCTTTTATCCTCAGAGGTTTTCTTTGATGATTTTTGTTGTGTCTATTCTAATTGAAAACAGGAGAACTCAGTTTTCTCGGTCAATATAGCACACACTGGGCCCTTGTCCTCAAAATAAGCTCTGGTTCTTGAACTTGTTCTGTTCAAATATCTCTGAACCTTCAGGCTATCTAGTTAACCAGTGTTTCCACCAGTTCTGACCAGAATCACTATAGTCATGGATGTCATCAACAGGGGGCGCTGCACAATGCACAACAACCTGTAGAATACGACACGCCAACTTTGGTTCCCAAGGAAAATCAGATCTTTTTTGGTTCCAGCTGAGAACCTTGTCAGGTTCAAAACCAGATTATGTTTGGTGGAAATGCTCCGAATGGTTCTTGAATTGGAACGGAGTCGGTTCCCTGTTGGTGGAAAAGCCCTAACCGAGGAGTTTATTGCTTCAATTGACTACATTTTCCATTAACACTAACAGGACACCCATATGAAAGGTGTAAAATTTTCCCTTTAGTAATTCTCTTCAAATAAATATTCAATGGTAGAAAAAAGAAAAGGAGAAAGAAAGAATCACAAGTACTAACAAAGATTAAAATACCTCTAATCCATCTTTAATCCATTCAACTGTACATGTCTGCATGACATGACTCAAGAGGATTTAATCTTAAATCAACAATAAGGTTACTGACTGATTCTCCTGCTCGGCAGTTGCTTGTAAGAATCTGTGCACTCCAAGTAAACTGTATGGTCCTTTATTCAATACTGTTTGTTATTTTAATCGAAGGTGGTCTTGGAATGGCTGGTCGCAGTGTTTTTACATGGGTAACCTCAAACAATCTCAAATTGCAGGAGAATCTATCTTGTCTTCTGCAGAATTGACTCACAATGGAGAGAAAAATAAAAGTAAAACACTCACTGGCAGCTTTGATGAAGCTTCTCTGGTACTGGTACGTCATGAGAGGTGCGGGCAGCATTCTGGAAACACAGTAAACGGAGACGTCAGGTGCAGAATGTCAGCTTGGAAAATCTGCTAAAGTTCAGGGTTGGCTGCTTTGCAAAAATCTATAAATTTCTGGATGATGTCTTTTTTTCCTCCACCACGCCAGCCTGCACAACTGGACATCAGTTTAATCACTGCCGCCTGAGGAGCGCAATGGTTCCTGCTGGCTCTCAATGAGGCCTGACCTGAGGTCCTGGTGCTGTAAATGGTGTATGTGAGGTGTGTGCATGAGTGGGGACAGTGGGTCTTTCTGTGAAGCTTTCACTGAAATGCATGTGTGTGTGTGTATATGTAAACGTTTGTGTTGTGCACAGTGTAGATTCATTCAGATACAGCAGACTGAGCACAGCTTGAACACCGCTGCTCATCTCTCTCCCTCCGTGCGTTTCTCCTTCCACTTAGCTGCCTATTCCCGGCCTCCTACAGTCCGAGTCCTTCTGGCATTTCCAATTGTTGAGATGCTCTTGAGGAAGTAATTTAACCATCAAGTACTATTCACTGGCCAGCAGGTGAGACTGGGGTAAAGATCATTTGCACTACGAACTACAACTACCGCCTTACTTTTGTATGTCTCTGCCAACTTGACAAGTTCTGGTTTACAACCAGTTCTTAATGCCCAAACCTAATCACAGTGTGCTTGAACTTTGACCGCCAAAATCTCATCAGGTCATCCTTGAGTCCAAGTGGACATATTTGCTAAGCATCAAAGTATTCTTGAGATATCACACTAACGGGAATGGGACAGAGAGATGGACGGGCAAGCTTACATGGACTGAATGTCAGGTTTAGTTTTTTTTAGTCCACAAAACACTTTCACAGGAAAACATGCATTGCACAATCTCCCAAACAACTGAAGTGAATGGTGATGGAAAAATCAACAACAGCAGCAAAAAAAAAACACAAAAAAAAACATGGTGTAATCCAAGTCTCTTAAAGTCCTGACTACAAAACTAAAAAACTAGGCTGAGTAAATAATGACTGAATTTGCATTTTTGGGTGAACTATCCCTTTAAGAAGCAAACGCAACAAATACTGCGTGAACAAACAGGATAATTAACAGCTTACTAAGTTGGATCTAGTCCAGAGACTGAAAGCAGCAAAATGAATTAATTCAAGCACTGTGAGTGAAAAGAGCAGAAAAGTGCTGTAATTTCAGAATGGGAGGAATAATAGGAGTCATGAAGAGAGCAGTCAATCCATTTGCCATGGGTCTTTGAGGTTAAAACACTCTTATCTCTTTTAATCTATGAAAACAGAAACTAACTTTTGAGTGGGGAGATTTTATTACAGAACTTTGCACAGCTGCTTCACAGGACTTTCTATTTCTACACCTGGTATAAGCCTTTTCACACAAACCTTAGATAGTGCTTGATAGCGCTTGTGATCGTCTTAATCTCCCACTCTGGGTTTTCCAGCTCCACGTCAGCACACGTCTTAGGATCTGATGGAGAAATAAAATGAAGATTAAACAATAAAAAAAAAACAAGAAAATATACTTTATTTTAAATTTTGACTGAATATGTGGATTTCTGTGTTTTACCCATAGCAAGGCTCAGTAGTTTTTGTACTCTGGAGCTGACGCCGACTATTCTATACAGGCCCTGCTCATCAATACCTGCAGGGGGAGAGGAGAGGTTACCAAATAAAACATAACACTTCTCTCTGGGCTTCCTCAGTCTGAGTATTGTACACCTGCTGCATTCAACATTACCAAAGATAAAGGTAACATACACCCACAGTCATCCACAGTCCTCCTAAAATAAATGTCACTAAAAAACAAACAGCTCTTCAGGATCCATAACTGAAGAAGGCATTAATGGTAATAAAGTGCCATTTTTTTCATGCATATGTAGATTTTTAAACCTGGCACCACTGACAGACTGCCAGCCGACTAAACTGTCACAGAAAATCTAATTATTAAATCTGAAAAGGTGAATGAGGACTGCTCAGCATGCATTTCAACCCAGCCAGGGTTACTGTAGTGACAAAGCATTTCAGTACAATTCAAGTCATTTTAGAATCTTTATTGATAAACCTGCTTTAACACGGGGGTCTGAAACTGTGGCCCAGGGGCCAATTCTGGCCATTTCTCTACCCCATCCTACAGCCTGTGACATGATGTTGAAAAATATAATATAAAACATGCCTGCAAAGTTATTTTTTAAACTACCTGCTTTTAAAATACCCTTCACTTGAATACAGCTGAAACAAAAACACAACTTTATTTAAAAAATATTGAATATATGCATTTCTGAAGGATTGCATGTTGCAATTAGCTGATATTCTATATCCAGAAAAGAATAGGTTGTTCAACAATATTTCTCTGAAAATGGAGGGCAGAGCAGATTAGCGAGTTATCAAGTGACATTCTTGATTATTTGTGCGACAAAGCTTTCACCACATACTCTGTGGCGGTACTTGAACATTGAAGTGGCCCCCTAAGAGACGACAATACCATCAGTGGCCCCAAGCCAGTCTGAGTTTGAGATCCTCTGCCTTAAAATCTGGTCAATCAACATCCATTTTTATTTTCATACACGTCCCCAGCTTGGAATAATAGAAGAAGAGTCTCTGTAAAGAGGTACCTCAAGATGAACCATCGTCATGACAACATGCTCAGAAGGTGGATGGTTTCCAGACGATGACCGCTGACACCTTTCATTTTAAAACCCTCACCGTTTCTGCGCTACATGATGCTTAGCTTAAGTTAGTGTACATAATTATATTTCTACCATCCACATACAATAAAATAGTTAACTAATGTAATCAAACAAATGATAAAATAACAAATTATAAAGTTGCTAATACTTAGGAAACATCTTTATTATAATTTAATTTTTTGTTAACAATAATATTAGTCTTACTGAAGTTAGCAACAGTCTAATATTAGTAAGTTAACAAACCTGTAATAATACCCTTGATAAATCAATAGCTTGGATTAGTTTATATTATATAAAAACACAAGTGAAACTATAGTAATAAATAATTTATAATTAAAAAATAACGCAGCTGCTACTCATGGTTCAGACAGTAGTTTGGACTGTGTACTTCTGTGACATAAAAACAGATCTGAACTGAAACTAAATGAAGTGCAGTGTATCACACTAAGTAGAAATCCACAGAACAAAAACAATAAAACAGAAATCCCAGTTAACACTGTACCTCGAGTCTCCACGGCATAGATGAATTTTTTCATCACGTTGAACCCAATCACATCCAGCTGGGCCACTGATTGAGAGGCAGACGAACACAATGAGTGTGAGATGTCACAGTGAAATGAGACAGAGTTCGAGAGGAAAAAAAAAATTATTTACATTTACTTTGATTTCTGAAATCCTGTTCCTCTCGTCTTCAACTGAATGCAGTACAAAGACGATACATTTAATGTTCAAATTGATTAACTTTATTGGGTTTCTTTTGTAATTGTACACATATATTCTGAATTTGAAGCCTCCAACACATTTCAAAAAAGTTGGGACAGGAGCAACAAAAGACTGAAAAAGTTGTAGAACGCTCAGAAAACATTCCATGTTTGGAATATTTCACAGGTTAACTGGTAACAGGTGACAGTATGGGATATTCAAGGGGCTTCCTCGAAAGGCTCAATCACTCACAAGCATACTTTGTTGTGAAAAACTGCGTAAGGGAAAGAGTCGAACAGTTTGTGCATTATGAAGCTCAAAACACAACAACAGAAACCCCGGACAGTTTAGCACCTTAAGTTATTTATCAAGCAAGAGTGAGAAAGAATTTTGCTCCCAAACGCTTCCTAAGTGTTGTTAAAAGAAAAGGTGATATATCACAGTGGTATGTACTATATTTACCAAAAAAAACAACCAAAAAACAATAAAGTTTGTTAGTTTGAACATTAAATAATAAATATATTTCTTTGTACTGTATTCAATTGAATATATGTTGAAAAGTTTTTGTGAATCATTAAATATTTATTCATAAATGATAATATCTAACCTTAACACTGCTCATACAGAGAGTCAAATGCTAACTAATACTGTACCCTACCAACCAAACAGTTAACTGACGCCAATTAACACCACTTACTGCCTTCAGCCTGGTTGTCTTTGTTCAGATTGTAAACCTGCAAATGAAAAACACACACACATA
>JAJHUR010134130.1:0-11384 GCA_027495735.1 Lutjanus campechanus
GAATATTTACATAAACACCTGAAAATAAGAATCATTGTGTTACAATGAGCTGTTTATATCTACAGAGGGCAGGGGTCATCTTTCGTGGAGGCCGCCGTTTTGCACCGCCATGTTTCTACAGTAGTATAGAACAAACAAAAGAGAGTTTCGTGGCCACTGTAGGTTTTCCCACGTTTGGAAGAGGAGAGTGAGGCCAGGTGTTTGCATGCTGCAAGCTAAATCCTGCGCACTGGTCCTTTAGGTTATATAGAATAAGAATAAAAGAGGGAATTTACTAATTTTCTCATGATACGCCATATTTTGCTGAGAAAAAATGAATGAAACAGTTAAAAAATAAAATAAAATAGAGAATTTAGGGAGATGACTAAAATAATAATATAAAAAGCTAAATAGTATACATTATATATATGTTGCAGTACCTTAAACTGTGTACTGTAAGTCAATTATGCAAGTATTTGTGTGAAAGAAATCCTTAAGTGCAACTCTGGCTGCCATGACGTATCAACTTTATACTATATGAGTTAAAGTTTGTAGGTTCGTGTCCATGTTTTATGTTGAATTCAATCTGTGTGTTGACACTGTGTGAGATTTAAGAGACGCATGGGGCACGAAACGCATATTTTTAGGTTCAGAATGACTTACACTTCCTGAAGACATCATGATCTCTGATTCATCTCGACCATCACATCCATAAATCTGCTTAGATGTTGTAAGAATAAACAGGTAACCCACAGGATCTTGAAAATACTGAAAAACCACTGAATTATTCTTAAAAGTATTGAATTTTGTTTGCAAAGATTTTTCTTGTCCTTTTGTATGATTAAATAAATACCATAACATCATAACGAATCGCAAGCTAATGTTAGCTCATCACCTCAGAATGGACGTGAAGTGTCGTCCAGGCAAAATGAATGTATTATAAGAAAATATTTTATTAAATTCAAGTACTTTGTCAATAATTCTTATATCCATAATAATTCTGCCAGAATGCCCATGACGTTTGGCATTAAATTTGATTCTAAGTGATGTTAAAAAGGTCTTATAAAGTCTTAAACTTAACTTTGAGAACCCTGGGGCTACCCTGCTTATAACTCCAAAACATGCCTAAGAATTATCACATTTTTAAGTTTTCTGCAGCTTCAGAGTAACCCAGTGATAGCTGTCTGTACATCCATGAATGCATCGCAAACCGAAGCCGCTAATAGCTAATTCGGCATACTTTTAATGCTGCCAATTTGCTAAAATGTACACCAGGTTAGGTTAAAACTCAGGGCTCAACCTGAAGCCTGCAGCTAACTCACTGACTCCAGGGCAACATTACAAAGTCTGTTGACAAGGAGGGAGAATGAGCAGTTGTCTTGATTTTTGAAAGCCCCAGCTATACATTAATAATACAAATCTATAAAATATATATAATAGAAATGGAAGGAGATACCATAGCATATAATACAATATAATAAGAAGAAAGTTTTACAATATTACCACATTACTACACCAGTAGTAATATGATTATACATTGATTTAAATAATGCAAGGAAGTGTAATGTTTAAAGTCAGCCTGTTTCTGTCCCTGTGTAGCAGGTTCTGGAGGTTAGTGAGGCTGTGATGTGAAGCGATGTAATAAATCCATCTCATGGGGTCATGATATTGCGTTGCCACTAGTGAAACCCATTTAACTTGGTGCTTTTACCCGTCCTTGATCACTACTATCCACAGCGGTTCACTGACCCTTTAACATGGGAAGGATATCCATCTACAGTAAGTCTTATATATCTCCTCTTCTTCTTCTCTCTCTCTCTCTCTCTCTCTTTCCAGACGGTGGTTCTCCATACAGAACAGTCAGCTGGTCTATCAGAAGAAGCTCAAGGCAAGTCCTCATATCTCCGAGCTATCAGTTGTCCCCTGGGTAAAGTGGGCTCTAAGAGGTTAAGTGCACTTCAATGGGGGAGGGCGCTGAATGTTTTTTAACGTTATGGTGATCTTTCACTGAAATCCATCCATCACCGACCGAGTCAAGAGAATTCTGCTGATATCTGAGTGCTCAATCTGCGGTTTCCAGGTCATTTTCAATTCCACATCGGTGCGTGTGAATACGTAATGGGTCAGGTACTCTGAGGCCGCCAGCTGGAAAGAAAAACATCTCATCAAAGAGGAACAGCTGTTTTATGTTTGTGTTGTGTGTTTGGGCTGCTGATAAGCAGTGAAATGAGAAGTTGTTTGTGTGTTTTGCAGGATTCACTGACGGTGGTGGTGGAGGACCTCCGGCTATGTTCCGTTAAACCGTGCGAAGACATCGAGAGGAGGTTCTGCTTTGAGGTCGTCTCCCCAACAAAGTAAGGCTTCACTGCAGGATGGATCACTATGTAATTTGTCTCAGATATTAATGTTGCCCTGTGGGTGAATTGTGACTTCTTCGGAGCATCATCATCGCTTCAAAATTTTATTTTGTCCAATGCTTAACTGTAGAATATGCAGGGTTTGTCAGTTACTGTTGGTGTAAACACACCATTCCAGTTTGGCCCCTCCTCCCTGGCTCAATAAGTGAGCAAGAGCAAGCTATAATATAAAATGCTATCATTTTATGGTGGTTCATGTGTGTGTAGCTCAGCACTTCCCTCAGTCAAGACCTGCAGCTCTTTATGCATCCATGACACAGACAGAGAGTGAAGGAGAGAGATGGAAAAAGCGATGTAACCTCGTTGTTATGTTTTTATCGAGTCACAACCTCGCATCCTGTGCGCTGTTATAGGCTGGGTCTGCACACAGCTGCCCCAGGGTTGATGACCAGAAACATCCCAAAAACAGCAAAATAAGTATATCCAGGCAGAGGACAGGGTCTCTACAGATACACCACCACACACCTCAAGTGAAGCTTCTACTGATGATTGTTAGGGATCATTTTTGAGGCTATCCTCTGCACCTCGGAGATCACATTTCAGTTAAGAAACCAATACATGTTCTGATCACATGAACTGCAAAATTTGCATGTGGTATTTTTTTAAATCCTCAATTACTAAAATATTAGCTGAGGTACACAAAAGCAATGCTCAGTTTGGCTAACTTCTGGTGCTGCTTAGTCAACTGACTCACTCAGTCATCATGATCCTCAGATGTAGCACTAATTAGCAAATGTTAGCATGCACAAACTGAACCAACATTGTAAATGGTTAACACTGTAAACATTATACCTGCTAAACATCATAATCAACACTATAAGATGAATAGAAATACAATAATGGATGTAAGAATTATGTGCAAAAATGCACATCAAGCTATAATCATGTATAACGGTGCGTCACAGTTTTGTATATATATTGCATAGTGAGTTATTGCACAAGTTACTGTAGATTCAAGTCAGTATTGTCACTTGTGGATTATTGCAGAGTTATTGAATGACAGTCAGTAGTGTACAATAGAGAATAAATAATATTAGTAAAAGTCATGGTTAATAAAATCATTGTGGGGATGTTAGCTAAAGTGCTAAAGTTAGCATTTAACTCAAAGCAACACTGTGCCGAGGTACAGCCTCACAGAACTAGCATGTCTGCAGACTCCTGGGCTCCGTCTCTGCCTCTGATTGGCTTACCCTGATATTCTTATCCTAACCTATCTCACTCTTCATCCCTAAACCTAACCACCCCAACCAACAAAGGCAACAAGTACTAGCTAGTAAGAGACAGAAGAGCGTGGGTCATGACTAAGCTATCCTTGGAGAGAAAAAAAAAATAATTGCCGTACAGTTCTGTAGTAAATCATGGTCCTATTGTCACAATAAAAACATAAGAATACTGAATATATCTAAAATCTATGAATACCATTGTTATACCATTATGATTACTGAATGTTTTACAGGAGCTGCATGCTTCAGGCTGAGTCTGAGAAGCTGAGACAAGCGTGGATTCAGGCAGTTCAAGCGAGCATCGCCTCAGCTTACAGAGAGAGCCCAGACACATACTATATCGAGGTGAGTCACAGGGTCATAAAGTACGCACAAATAAATTTGATAGCCTGTTTATGAGGTTTTATTGTTTTGTTGCAGTGAAAAGTGAAGTAAATTTACTCAAGTGCTGCACTAAAGTAGAATTATGAGGTACTCGTATTTAATTAGGGTAGTTTCTTTCCAACCTCTGCTTTTAGGGGGATATGTACTTTTTACTCCTCTTCATTTATCTCTGAGTCAGAGAAGATTGATACCACTTTGATTTCTGTACAATAAATATGAAGCTACAACCAGCAGATGCTTTGCTTTGCTTAGCTTAGTTTAGGATACAGACTGGAAGCAGCTAGCCATTTGTTTAATTTGTGCAAAAACCTCATGATTGAACCTTCTGCTACTACAAAAGCAATGTGCACACACACAGTACGGCCCTTAATATTGAAATTTTGTGATCCTAATGAATGGCTTTTTGTGTGTTTTATACTTAGCACCTGGACAGGACAGCGTCTCCGTCCACCAGCAGTATTGACTCGGCCAGTGAGCCGCGGGAGCGCAGCGTCCGAGGGGAGACCATCCTGCAGCGGATCCAGTGCCTGCCGGGGAACGAGCAGTGCTGTGACTGTGGCCAGGCCGACCCTCGCTGGGCCTCCATCAACCTCGGCATCCTGCTGTGCATCGAGTGCTCCGGCATCCACAGGTAGAGTCCCGACTCAAATTACAGCTTCTACGTGAAAGCTTCTACTTGCATGCCAGGAGAGGGTAGCACATATATTTATACTTTATATTTCATTTATTGTTCATTACTTGATGAGCAGGAACAGCCAGATGTAGCACTTACCTCAAAAAATATGGTCGGCTGTTAAAAAACAAACAAAAATTGCAATAAATCATAAATATTAAATTGCAATACTTGTAGAATCACAATAGATATCAAATCAGCACCCAAATGTCGTGATAATATTAAATTGGAAGCCCTAAATGTTAAAGGAGTGCAGTTCTGTACTGATGGAGAAGGGAAACTTTTCTAAGATCTGATCACCTCCTCCGGGACTGCCATGTGACTGGCAGTGAAGACTGGATTCGGTGCCAGCTGCCCTGTTACTTCGGCCTCACCATGTGCGGTCAAAGGCGCCGAGCACGGTCTGCCACACACGCTGCCGATGGGATTAAAGAGCAGCACGTCGCTTATTGGATTTGATTGAGTGTTCATTGAGGGAGGGAAGTGAGAAGATAAAGACGGCTGCAGAGCCGAGACTCGCGCAGTGAACAGGCCATTGTATGGTTTAATTCAGCATCGGATCCTGGCGAATGTGATGTCATGCTGCTGAATGAAGCTATCGTGCTGCAGATAAACACATCCCCTCATCATCCAGATCAATGCACTGAGCTCAGACTCTGTTACATCACACTGTTGCATCATTTTCAAGATCCCACTGGGAAAAATATTCCCTCAGGAGATGTGTGTGTGTGTTTGTTATTTTTAATTTACAATTATCACTGCTTATGTAATCACAGACCCCCGTCCCCTGTGTGTGTGACTCCACCTGTTGAATATTCATGCTCCCTTTTGGGGCTCGTCCTCTCACAGTGAGATCAGACATGGCCTGTTGTTACATTGCAGGGCGACGAAGAGGAGAAACACAGTATCGCTGTCGCCCGGATACCAGACAGCTTCATCCCTGGAACTCAGTGATTTGCATGACATTAGGAGCGGCTTCTCTCATTTCCCTCAGGATAACACTGTTCTGATTTCAGATCGCTCGCAGCTATTCAGACTAAGGTCACCGTACAGAACCCCAGTGTATGATTCATTTGTAAAAAGAATGTAAACCACCCTGTTTTACTTGTGTTGGCTGTCATCTTGTTGCCTTGTAGTCATAACAACGTAAAATTCTTTTTTCTTTTCTGGGCTCACAGCTATGCCATTGTTAGATTATCGAGTCTTGATCTGATCATTGTTTTTACCCACTGATGACTGTCTTCTTTAAAGAAAAGATATGGTGTCACATGTGATATGACTGCCAGTAAGCTACACAGTAAGCTCTAATAAATTTATGACTAAAGCTATAATATGTAACACTGCGACATTAAAATGTCTGAAAAATGTTAAATCTAGGTTATACATTTTGATATGCAGCTCAGTCACAGCCTCAGTACATGGGGCGAACGCTCTACCAGCTGAGCTACCAGGCCCCAATTTTTTCTCACAAATTTCTGAGAAATTTTCTCAGAAAATTGTGACTTTTTGTCTTATAAATTTACCACTTTAATCTCAGAGTTTTTTCCCTAAATATTACCCCCTTCCATAGACCACATCATTTTCTTTTACCATATATTTTTTTAGCCTACAATGGCCCTAATACACCATCGTACTAAATGACTACAGGACACAAGCAGCATAATTTTTTAACTAAAAATATGTGTTTTTGTTGCAGGAGTCTCGGAGTTCACTGTTCAAAGGTTCGCTCGCTCACACTGGACTCATGGGAACCAGAATTATTAAAGGTACAGTCTGTCTCAGCTGCGTCCTGAGGCGGTTTTTATTGTTGCATCAAAGGATTTGTTTGACAGTTTGGGAAATAAGCTTTAAATATAAAGCTACAGCCAGGAGACAAAGCTGTACAGGGTAAAACAGTTATCCTGGCTCTGTGCAAGATAAAGAAAAAAAGAGAATAAACAAAAAAGGTAGTGAGCTTTAGAGATGCTAATAGGTGTATGTTATCTTTGCACAGAGCCAGGTTAGCTGTCTCCAGTCTTCATGCTAAGCTAGGCTAACTATCTTCTTGCTTTAGCTTCATATTTAATGGACAAATATGAGAGTACTGTCAAACCTGTCATTTAACTCTCAGCAAAAAAAGCAATTAACCCTTTTTTCAAATGTCCAAACTATTCCTTTAAGTTCAGTCTCAGTGTGGAGATCATTAATGTCATGTCTTTTGTCTCTGCTTCGTAGTTAATGTGTGAGCTGGGAAACAGCGTCATCAACCACATCTATGAAGGCTCATACCAAGAACAAGGTTTAAAGAAACCGTTACCGTCCAGTTCAAGGTAGGAATTCATCAGAATAGAACTAAACTGTATAAATATGAACAATACATTATTTAAATCTGTTACTTTTAAACAAGTGTTTCGTATGTCGTGTGGTCCCTCGCAGGCAGGAGAAGGAGGCCTGGATTAAAGCAAAGTACGTAGAGAAGAAATTCCTGAAGAAGCTGGGCTCCACGGAGATCCTCATCAATGGAGAGAGGAAGTCGGAACGGCGGTGGAGCGTGAAGAAGTGCCGGAGACACAACAGCGCCACCACGGTACCTAAAACACGGCGAAGATACCGACAAGAGCCTGGAAGCACCTCCCCCTCCACCCTCTCCGCAGGTACTTTAATTGTCTGCTTGTAGTTACGTGGCTCTTTGTTTGCTTTACGTCAGATTTTAAAGTTGTGCTGTAAGTTATATTGGTATAGATCAGACGTTTTCAAACTGTGAGGGAGAATTGAAGTAAAGACACTGCATGAGGTGAACGGGACAGGTGCATGCTGGTCCGATGCCTGCACAGAGCCCAGAAGATATAAAAAGACAATACCCACCCCAGCCACAGGCTGTTCACCCTGCTGCCGTCTGGCAAGAGATACAGAAGTATCTGCTGCCAAACCACCAGACTACAGCGCAGCTTCTTCCCTCAGGCTCTTAGACTGCTTCATTCATCCTTAGCACTCCACCATGAACAGAGTTTTTATATTATTCTTATTTATTCTTCAATTTTGATGATTTTGTTTTCTGAGTAGCATAAAGGGAGCCAGAATTTCTTTCTACAGCCCCATGGTGTAGGATGATGAATTAACCTTAGGACTGGATTGCTGCAATTTGCATCAAAATTCTCTAAATGATAACTTTGTCAAATCAGAAGACAAGACAGATAAGACACAAATATTTGTAGATACAGCAGGACGTATACTTTCAAGAATATCATAATTATCTCCCTATGTTTGTGAATAAATGTTCATAAATCCACCTAGAAATCAGAGAAAAAAAGATGTTTCTTGTCACTCCAGAACTTCCTTGAGAATCTTTACATTTTTAAGTTTTCTTCAGTATCAAAGTGATCCAGAGAAAGACTTTGAAAACCCATTGTTATATTGATGTTACTGTCCAAAATTTGATATTTTCATATAAAATAGTGTTTTTGGGGTTGTATTCACATGGTTGCATGTTGTTATTCTAAGTCACTTAGGATAAAAGTGTTTGCTTGTGGGTTATAAGATGGTTAGAGATGGCTAGTCTTTGAAAAGAGTGAAAATACCTGTTATTATTTGTAATTATGTTATTTAAATTGAATGCTTATCGCTATGACTTGAATTAAATGTTGATACATGGGCGGCACAAACTGGGATTAGGTCTGTTGTAGTCCAACCAATGTCAGTTATATAAAATATTCGATAAAGACTTTTTCTCATCAGTTCCTTTCATCTGTTTGTCTCACAGCAGCTGCTAAGTTCAGACGAGACTCCCTGTTTTGTCCTGATGAGCTGGACTCGCTCTTCTCCTACTTTGACACGGGATCCGGGCCTCGAAGTAAGCGACTCACTATTTAGACATTCTGTTCCTACAGACTTTCAATTTATTCCTCTGTTCGCAGCCCACTGAAGCCTTTAACTGTAACGGCTTCTCACCCAGATTGTGGATCACATGCTGGAGTCCTGTGTTTCTGTACAAGACTCTGTTTTTGTTTGCGTTTGAATGATTCTTTGCCCGTTAAACAAAACTGATCAGGCAGAAAGAGACAGCGGTAACTAATGTGTCCATGTTGTGGCGTCTCCTGGTCCGGCAGGCCTGAGCAGTGACAGCGGGTTGGGAGGCAGCACAGATGGCAGCACAGACATCCTGGTGTTTGGCTCGGTGGTGGACAGCGTCACAGAGGGTGAGTCCAGTGGAGGAATTTTTAACAGATGGTCCAAAGGATATTATGCAAAGGACATACTGTGAACAGAAAATGGTACTTACTGAAGTGAAATTAATTTGCTTCCTTTAATTAAAGTACAGGCCTGTATTTTTCTCCTCCGATGTTGCTGTTACATGAATACTTGTTACCCTGTCTTCAGAGTGTGAGGTGTCGGAGGACTCGAGCGGTGAAGCTGAGCTGGAGGCCGAGCCAGAGACGTCGGATCCAGAGGACGTCAGGGATCTTCATCCCGGGGCGCTGCTCTACAAAGCCTCAAAGGCCCGAAACCTGCCCGTCATGGCTGAAGCGCTCGCCCACGGAGCGGACGTCAATTTGGTCAACGATGAGGACGAAGGAAAGACGCCGCTCATACAGGCTGTGATCGGGGTGAGTCAGCCGCTACCACAGTTTAGTCCTAGTCAGGTGGCATCATGCTCTATTTGTGCACATGTAAAATGCTGCTGTTGTATTTTGTTAGACTGAAGAGAGTCAGTCTAAATCAAGGCCTGTCTGCCACAACACTGACTTCCAGATATTACATAAAAATAACTGGCAAAATGTCTGCGTGGCAACTGGCAAGTGGCTACTCAGTTGTGAGTTTAATATTCTAATTGCTTCACATAATGAACTGAACTGTAATGAGCTGTGACTAAGGAAAGAAATAATCTAAATCTAAAATAAACTAAATAAATCACCACGAGTCTGACAGTGATGAGAACTGCAGCTTACCAATCATACAGATGCATGATTCTAACAGATGTTAGAGTCATACAGATATATTAATAACCAGATTTCCTGTCTAACCTAAATATGATTAAAACCAGGATAAGACTCATAACAGGGACAGTGAACGACAAACTGTGTGTTGATGATGAGGTGACTGAAACCAGAAGTTGAACGAAGTTTAATTAGACAAAAATATCATGAAATGGCTCAGGTGTGAATAATATCCATTAAAAATGTATTCCAAGTGATCAGTGTTGAACAAACTGGTGTTGTCGCTTTTATTTTAGGGTTCGTTGATCGCCTGCGAGTTCCTGCTCCAGAACGCTGCTGACGTCAACCAAAGAGACGCGAGAGGGAGGGGCCCCCTGCATCATGCCACATATCTGGGACACACGGGGTGAGTCATGAGGCAGAAAGAAGCTGTTTTCCCCAGGCCGCATTTGCAGCATTTGTGTGTCTCACAATCTCTGTTTCAATAAAACGTGCTTTGTTGAAGTCGCGCTCAGTTTGTCAAACACAATGGGACTAATGCAAAAACAGCATACAGACAGTTTTTTAACGTCTAATTTAATCTGTAGTCATTCCCTCTTTATGTCTGTCACAGTACTGTGCTGCTCTAATGACACATGCTGTTACTGTAGCTTACTTTTATTATATATATATTTTGTAATTAATAAGTCATTTTAGTCTGACTTCTGACTGGCTCCTGTCAGCAGGACTAGAAGCGCTGCAGTTTGCAATTCTTCTTTTTTACTGTTTAACATTTTGTGAATGAAACCTATATGCCATATTTGGCAGGTTTGGGGCATTGATTATTTTATTGATCAAATCTCACAAACATAGGCACCTGAGCAATTGAGCAAATGAAGCAGCTGCACCTCTGCTGTTAGACTTTGGGCACCGAATGTGTGCTTTTTCATCTCCATTTTGTGATCATACAGCTTTGCCATTTTTGAAACATCACAAAAGAAAAAAAGTTCCACAATGAATCATCGACTAGGTAAAAAAAAAAAAAAAACTCAGTCCAAGCTGACTGAAGTCAGACTTTTTCTCAACTTGACGATCAGATAAAATCAAATATGTTTGATATTGTCTGACGGTTGGTGCACTCTCTGCAGCACCAAACAGGAAGCAGCAAACCTGCTAGTTAATTTGGTTACTAAACACTCGAAAACACTCCTCAAATACTGTCACACACACATGACAGACAGTCAGTTAACAGTGTTACTGCATCTTATTCACCAACCATCACATATTTTTAGAGAGAAATATACATTTTTGGAATGGTTTGCCACTTATTCCCACTGTCATCTTCCCCTAAAAAATACAGCTAACCAACAGACTGGTAGGGTTGAAGCGGCAAAAATCCTAAATGTCAAGTTTGTACGGAAATACAGTTTTATCTTTGTGTATTGTATGGATGCCGAATTGGCAAGAAGACTGTCAACATGTGACAATCTTTATCTTGTGTTTCTAGACTTATTTATTTTTATGGATACCTAAGGAAGAGTTAATATGTCATATTTCTACAAAGGAGTTTGGTGTAACAGAGAGTGCAGAGAGCTTTAGTTTAGTTCAAACTGCTAAAATATATATTTTTAAACATTTTATCACAAGTACATACACACGAGGTAACTCCTAAAGTTTGATAAGGTTGTCTGACGCTGACTGTTATTAGTTATTGGTTTGAGTAATGGTTTAATAATGTGTATTGATCACTGATGGTGGCTGATTATGAGCTGATTGTGCTCAGTTGCTAACGGCAGTTTGCAGTGAACGGTAGCCT
>JAJHUR010134130.1:18432-39146 GCA_027495735.1 Lutjanus campechanus
TTGGTATTTTCAGGCAGGTGTGTTTATTCCTAAAAAGAGGAGCGACACAGAATGACGGTGATGAGGACGGCCAGGACCCTCTGAGTATAGCTGTACAACAAGCCAATGCAGATATAGTCACACTGTATGTTCATTTATAAACACAGCTTCCATAAAGTTTTTTATTCTCCAGATTTGATTAATTTTCTTTTTTTAACATTCTGCTCCTCTTTTCTTCTGTTCCTGTTTCTCTCCGTCAGGCTGCGTCTGGCCCGGATGAATGAGGAGATGCGGGAGTCGGAGGGACCCTTTGGACAACCAGGTCAATACCCAACCAGCAGCCCCACTGAGCAGCAGTATAAGAAATGCATTCAAGAGTTTATCTGTCTCAACATAGCAGAGTGCTAGGATCAAATCCAGTCAGGTTAGACTACAGCGTCAAACCAGTGCAGGGGGTGCCAGTAAACATATGACTGACTGAGAGAGACATGTCGGGGAAGCTTGTTTCTTCCACTTGTTTCCTCTAAAAGTGACTTTTCACCACCAGATTAACTTCTTCTCTACATCAGATATATCAGAATATAAACGGTATGTGTTCCTCTCCCCAGCACGGTCTCCTGACTTTAGACCACAGCAGTCAGCTCCTCGCTCAGGATCACACACGAACTCAGTATTAAACCTCCTTTAATGATGTCAGATTTGACCAATGGACTTTTCCTCCGATCACAGCAGAGTTTGAGAAATCACTGCCAGGGAATGGTTAGCCACTTTTTTTTTTTTTTTTAAATAAAACAAAAGATTATCCAGCAGCACTTTTTTTTCAAGCACCGATAAAGTCATCAGCAGTGTGTTTGGGAACAGCTTTGTTGACCTTTGTTTGGAGGTTTTAGAGGGTACAGGGTGCTCTGAACCAAAGACCCGCCACAGCTCATTTGTCCCAACAATTCTACGTTTAATTTCATCTTGTGAGTCAGTTGTTATTGTCGAACTGAGCGGGAGGCGCCCGCCCCGTTCTCGAAGTCCCATCCACTTTTAGATGAATTCAGCCATTGTGGTGTTGCCTTCTGTTTTTCTCCATGGCAACAGGGTCAGAGGCTTGTTAGTGTTATAATATTTAGAGCTGTTTCTCAGAAACTAATTAGAGACGATTAAAGGACCAGTGTGTCAGATTTGGTAGCATCTAGCGGCGAGCTTGCAGATTGCAAAACGCCTTGCTTTTCCCCACCCCTTCCAAGGATGTAGGAGAACATATGGTGGCTGCGAAACTTGCAAAAAAAGGCAAAAGGCCGTATCGAGAGCCAGTGTTTGGTGTGTCTGTTCTGGGCTACTGTAGAAACATGGTGGTGCAACATGGCGGCCTCCGCGGAAGAGGACCCTCTGTGGATACAAAGGGCTCATTAAAGACACAACGATTCTTATTTTCAGGTGAATATACAGTAATGGCAACACACTTATGAAAATTAAATTCCATTTTTGCAATATTCTGCCAAAAGATCCCCGTAAATCTTACGCACGTTACATGACACAGGAGATTCCTGTGTTTTTATGTTCAGCGAAGATTGAGGATTTTGTTTAAAGAAAAAAAGAGAGAGATACAGAACAGGGAAAAAAACACTTCCGGAAGTGGGACTCCTCCCTCTTTGCAGCTCTATAAAGTATCCGTAGCACAGATGAGTCGGAGGAATGATGCCAAATTGTGTTGTACAGGGTGGTGCAGCCAATTCACTGGCCAGTTTATGGTGAATTAATCTGAGCTGTCTGAGGATCTGTCGTCCGCGCTCGCGTGATAAAACGGAGGCGGGGCTCCTGTATTTACACGGTGACGGTTGTGAGGGGTAACTTGAGAGGCTGCGGTATCTGTGACTGAGAAGAAGAGAAAGAAGAATCATTTCTCGGTACTGATCGAGAGTTTGATCAAGTAAAGCTTTTACGTTCAATCAAAAGCGAAATTATGCACTTTTTTCTTACCTTTTTTGTTTTGTTTTTTTCTCATGTCGTCGTACCTTCATTTTTATTTTATTTTTCAGAATAGGTTCAGATGCTTTTGTTTTTATTTATGAGGAAACTTCCAGAGCAATAGTGCAATGATGATTTCAGTACAGATAATCTGTATTTTTTTGTATTATGTTTGACAACAATGCAGATGGTATTTTTTTAAAGCTGGATATATTTTGTTAGATTTTATTTTGCTGAGCACTCACACACACACACACACACACACACACAAAGCGCCAGTATTATATTCTCATGATGAGAAAGAGAGCCAATACTCCACAGTTTCATAATATATAATAATCACTGGGAGTAATTCTGCAGTACGAGCTGCAGCGGAAGATGGACATTTTTTTGATAAATCACTCTAAACTAACATGTATTACTGTATATACAGTATTTGTATGTTAAAACGTTTGTTTATAGTACTCTAATGTATCACGACTACGCCTATATTAGATCTGTTCTTTGTTTATAGTGCATGGGTGGATGTTGCCCAGGTCTTCCTAATTAATCCCTGTTGATTTTGTTTACTTCTGTGCCCAGTGTATGTGAATATTTGACTTTTAGTATTGTTGAATAATGTTAATATCCATATTATATACTGCCAAATCATGACAACCGTGCATGGAATGACATTCATGACAGAAATGGATGCAAACACCCTTTTCTCACTGTCTTCCGTTGGCTGGATGATGTTAGTGCAAACAGCTTGATGACAATGAACTTGGCAGCCTGGTCGCTGCCCAAAAACTGTTTTTAATGAGCTCAAGTAATGTTTTTATTTGACGAGTACTTTTAGTTTGATCCCTTTGGTAGCTCACACTAAATAGAAGTGATCCAGAAAGTGCTGGATACATGACTGTTGGTTAAAGCGTTACTAATGAGACTGTTTTCCACATGTTAATTGAGAGAAATATTTTCCCAAAGATGGTGCTTTTCTTTGACAGAAGCTGTAGACTGTTGAGGTTTAATTCAAACCAAAGACCACAGACAGTTTTTCAGAAGGCCAGAAAGTGTTTTTACCCTTGAAGCCAAGACTCCAAAGGATGTTTTTTAACTATAAGGGGACTGTATGAAAATTATCAAGCAAGACCCTGCTCAGGGCTGTTAATATTTAGTTTAGTTTCTCAACATTAACCCTGATTTCAACCACCAAAATCTTGTTTTTGACGCTCTCCGGTGGTGTGACTTTTCACCTCGCTGCAGTGATGTTCAGTTATACTCTAAACCAGACCCATCAGTGAAGCTGAGCGTCATCAAAAGATGCATTTGTACCACCTTTCCTTTTTTTTTAATGGAGCAGTTAACAGAGGTGAATTAAAGGTGGATGGTGCGGCACAGCTAATACCTGGCTGATTCCACTGGGCGTGGTTGCGCCACGTTCTGGCTGCAGTGCGGCCGCTGGAGAACACGCGCCAAATCTATTTTCGACGTAAGCCGCATCAGCCTGCATGGAGCAAATCGGGCCGGGCAGGAAGTCAGACACAGGATTGCTGTAGAAAATGCAGTAACCTTTCAAAATAAAACACCCTGTGCAGACTTGGATTCAGATTATAAACAGTGTAGCTTACTTACACATGACAGGAGCAGAAAAAGCAAGAAAAAAAAAAAAGAGAAAATCAACAAAATCTGAGCAAGGTGGGCAAAACGCTCCACCTCTGAAATGCCCCTGGTTTGTTATGAAGCCGTGTGAAGGACAGATCAAAACCACCATCATCGTGCCCAGTGGAATCAAGCAGTGTGTTAGCTATGAATATGAGCTATAAGGTCTCTGGGTTTCTGTTTCATTAAAAATCAGCGTGGTTAAAACAACGCAAATTGGTGAACTTAAGTTCACCAAAGTTGAACTCAAGCAGCTACACTCCTCCCAGGCGAGTGACTGCACTGACGGCGGTGAAATGAGCTGATTTATTCTAACTTTTTTTTTTTTTTTTAAAAATGGTTAAAAAGACTCTTTTCTGAACCCTCTTTACCTCCTGAATAATTTTCACACTGTCCCTAAACTCCCTCCCTTTATCAGCGCAACGTTTTTTTTAAAAGACGTAGCAGCGACAGAAAAGAGCAGCTCACTCACTCGTTTCCTCCCTTCCTGCTTGTCATGATTGATTCAAAGCACTTTGAAAACACTAAATCCAGCCTTTTTTTTTATTATTCTGTGCAGTACTTGGTGTCGTGTAGCCGCGGGAGCTACCTGTACGCACCAACTTTTCCAACGGGAAGCAGATTTTACCAGATGAATGATGTCATTACTAACAATGAATCGCATCGAGCCGTTGAAGGATTATGTGTTGTACAGTAAAATGTGTCTGCAGTGTTTCAGTCAGTAGGTCAACAAGTTGACTGTTGTGTATATAAACTAAAAACTATTAACACTTTAACTGCCTGCTTCTAACATGCAATTTTTAACTTTCTTGTATTTTTTCTGTCTCTGACTGTTATCTGTAAAAACAGTACCTGTGATTATTAACACTGCTACCTATGTTTGTTTTTAAATATGTTTTTTTTTTGTTCAATAACTCCTCCCAGTGTCTTCTAAATTGGTACTGACAATAAATGGAAATGTGACTAAAAGCTAACCTCTCCCTCTGCTTCTTTGCTTCATTTCAAAGTCTGCTTTTACTTGCTTTTATCTAACAACACTAACAAACTTATAACCTCACGCACTGCACTTTCACTGATCATGGATCAAATATCTTTGATTTTCACAGCATGACATTATAACATATTTATTGTGTGAACTAGAATATGGACAGTGAGTTTGAATATGCATGGAGAGAAGTTAATATTTGTGTGTCAAATGCATATTTTCCCCACAAAAGCTGAAGAATCATTAGAACCCCCATTGATACTAATAGTTTTTAATACAGTGCTGTAGTTGTAAACTGATGTAACAACATGTTTAGGGTTAATTATTTGTCAATACTTATAACCACTTATGTGAAACATCCATAACTGCTGAACAATTTATGAATTATTAACACAGTATTACATGGCTACAATCACATTTAATGATATATGATTACACATGAATATAGTGTGTTACAAATGTTTATTAAGTGTTTACTATTGATTAAATATCCATGAACACATTTAAATTCTTAATGGCAATTAATCGATTAATAATTACCCCCCCCCAAAAAAAATACTTAATTACAGTAATTTGAGTATTTGTAATTAGTTACTTCCACCCTTGCAAATCAAGGAACTCTAAAACATCACCTTGTGATGTGGGTAATTATAACATTGTGACATTTTCACTATTTTCTGATATTTCATCGACCAAATGTTTGAGAAAAAATAGTAATAATAGAAAAAAGTTTGTTTTAGGACTACATTAGTGACTGTAGCTTTCAGATAAATGTCCACAGTATGTAAAAAATATATTTATTACAAAAAAGAAAAGAAAGCAAGATTAAAGAACACAATAACAACGGTGTGCATGAACAATAACGCTGGTCTATAAGTGTTTTAAAGTGCAAGAATACTATAAATTAATCAGATTAAACGTACAGTATAAATGCAGTAATGATGCCAGTGTGTACCAGAGTGTTGCACAGGTGAATTATTACTGCACAAAGTTATTTTAGGTTAGTTTAGCGTTAAGTGAAGTGTAACCAAAAAGCCTTAACATCTACTAAAAGTCTTGCACTCGGTGATCTCACAGCCTGCTTCTCTTTCTCACAGTCACACATACATAAACAGGGAAAGCCAGGAATGTTGATTCCCCTTTTTAATTAGCCAAGCCTGGGAGCTCTCATGGGACACAAAAGAGTTCAACTGCTTTTGTCATGTCGGTGGATTCAGCGGTTACCATGGCCACAAGAAAAGTAAAGGCTCAGAATCCGGAGAGTTGAAAGAGGGAGGCTTCATGGTGCCTCCGCCTGTTTTGGCCTTTCCATTCATGAGGCTTTTTCTTACCCACAGTTCCTCTGCTTTCCATTTTCCTCACAAAACTTACATATAAAAGATGTTTTTGACTGTTCAAAACAAGTCAGACTTTTTTTTTTTTCTGTCTGTGACAAATCAGCTCTTAAGAGGCATCATTTTCATCGTTATTTTCTGTTATTTTCTTCACCAGGAGACGCCACGTACCTCGACATCTTCCGGGAATTTTCCCACATGGCATCGCACAACCCAGAGAAGCTGAAGCGAAGGAGTGTGCACTTCCGACACTCCTTCAGGTAGTCCGCCAGGCGTCTGCAGAAGAACGAATCATAATACTTGAAGAGTGCAGCAGCCGCTTTCCAGATATTGTCACATTTGGGGGAATCCTGAGCTTGATATTTGAACCACTTGGAGAAAACCTGATAGAAAAAGGTTCAAACATTCATCATAATAAGTTACCTGCCTGTTTAAAGTGGATAAAAGTGAAGAAGTCGTGGCTGTTCGTGCTGTTCATCATCAGTCAGTGTTTAGAATCGAGCTGCGTTAAACCTGCAAGAGTCTCGTGCTGTTCTTAGGTTTATTTTGAAATGAGGATTTGCTGGTCTTTTCCTCCTTAATGCATTTATAATAAATGTAGCATTGCTTTTGTACAGTGTTAGATAATAAAATGCCAGGCACTTGTTTTGTTTATTTTCTGTCATTTTTTTGTATGATTCATTTGTTTTGCTGCATCAGCTTCATTATTCAGATCAACATACCTGCTTTATTGAAGGACTTTCATCGATACTTTGCATAAATACATGTTTCTGTGTTCGTCATGCATGCATTTACTCCATTATATCTCATACTTAAACTTGAATTCAGCCAAGTGTCATATCATCATTAGTTATCAACAATCCAACACCTTGAAGTAGCAGTTTATTTTGTTATGAAATGTGTCTTTTGTTTTGTTTTTGCATCGACTATGCTGGTGTAGTCTTCTTCGTAATATTTGTGTGTTTTTTCAGTACCACTATGAAATGCAGTGCTTCTGTTACTGTATACATGCTGTAGAGGCAAAAATGCTAATATATCTGAATGAACAGGAGTACTGATAAAAGATGGATGAAAATAAACATTGTCTGTGTTTACACATGTGCAGTAAGAGATCTCTGTGGAGTTTGACTGTCTAACCTACATCGCAGCATCACAGCATGTAGCTGAAACAACAGCGTCCTCTTGTGTTGAAATGTGAGACTAGTGAGTCAATTGCATGAAAAGTGTAACCAATACATTTTCTCAGGTGCCATATTTTAGTACTGTACTATACTGAACTGCAGTATACTGTACTGAGATATTACACTTTATACTCCACTACGTTTATTTGAAAGCTATAGTTACCAGTTACTTTTCAGATTAAGATTTTTCATGAATCTTGCAAGAAAAATAAGCTTATAAAATACACATTATTGCAGAACAAACCAGTAATTTCCGATGTTTTTGGCTTTGTTATAAAACTCCTCCTCCTTGTCACATTTCGGATGAGTTGTTAGAAGTTCCACCAAAGACACACTTCCCATTTCACAAAACAAAGTGTCACGCACTTTCATGTGCAAACTACTTTATTTTCTTTACTTCTTTCCTTCTTTTTTTCCTTTTTTTAAAATAAAGTTCTCATCAAACAGCTTACAGTATAACAAGGTCTGTGGATTACCTTGAGTAACTGTCATGCTTTCTGGAAAAAGACCTTTTTGGTATTTTCTTTGTTTGTTTCGTCTTTGGGGGCAGGGGGTGCATAAAAAATAAAAATAAATACAATGAATAACGGGGCACAGATTAATAATTGAGTGTCAGTTGGTAATATTATATATTTCAAATATTGCTGTTGCTAAAATGGTGAGAAACTTTCTCAAAATGACTTAGTATCTCAAAGTAATGAGTTGGTATTTCGAAATAATTATTAAGTTAGTATTTAAAAAATTAGTTAGTATTGCAAAATGAGACAGTATCTCAAAATAATAATAGACTTTCTCAAAATAATAAGTTAGTATTTAAAAATAATGAAAAACTCACAAAATAATGTGTTAGTACTTCAAAATAATGAAAAACTCTCAACATAATGACCTCAAAATAATGACTCACTATCTCAAAATAATGAGACACTTTCTCAGAAGAATGACTTAGATAGGTTTTGTTTAGTGTATATCATTTAACTAATTATTTTGAGAAAGTTTATCATTATAATGATCCCTGTTTTCATCTCAGTGGCAGAAATAAACTTTCATACATTCCGGTTTTGTTTATTATTACTTAAAAAAAAAAAAAAAAAAAGGGGACAGCTAATTCACAAATAAATATATGACCTTTCCAGTGTGATGTCTAAGTTGTGTGTCATCATGAGACTTGTCGCTGCAGCCAGCGGTGAGCGCGTGCCGGTGACGTCCGTCACGTCTCGCCGTAACGTCACGTCGGCAGGGCTGGTAGGAAGCACGGCGAGCAGACAGACAGTCCCTCCGTGATGATGGAGCTCTGTCTGAACGACAGCGCTCATTATGATGCTATCTGACACATCCAGTCACATTATGCACATTTTGCTCGCTTGACACGCGATGTGACTGCGGATTGGAGTCAGGTATGACTCGGATGATTGTAGCGAGCTAGCTAGCTGTTAGCTTAGCCCTCGTCCATCCTGCTACAGTGAGAGAAGCTCCGGCGGCAGCAGGCGGCAGGCAGCTAGCAGCTCAGCTGATCAGCTGCAGCACCACACACAGCCCGGAGAGAAGATGATGACGAGGCCTTAATGTCAGATCGGAGACGGTGTGTTCGGTCATCAAATACAGGTACTGTCACTCATGAACAGGCAAAGCTCAGCTAACTGTCAGACTGCAGGTACCTTTCAGCAGGGGCGTGTACAGACACGTGAGGAGACAGGGGCCAAAAATCAAACCCCTTGACCCTGGTGTGTGGTCTACTACAGGAGGTAGCAGGTAGACAGGACACCTGGCGGGAGCACACACACATCAATGAACTGTCACAGGTGTGTAATGATGTGCGATAAGTCTGGTAGGGCTGCAACTAACGATCATTTACATTATTGATTAATCTGTCTATTGTTTTCTCAATTAATCGATAAGTGGCTTGGTCCATAAAGTGTCAGAAAATGGTGAAAAATGTTGATCAGTGTTTTCGCCAACGCCAAGGTGATGTCCTTAAATGTCTTCTTGTGTCAAAAACACAAAGATAATCAGTTTACAGTCATAAGAGGACTACAGAAAAGAGAAGATATTCACATTTGTAAAGCTAAAATTAGAGAAAAAACAAAACATTTTTATGACTCAAAATGATTATTTGATGTTAAAAATAGTTAGTGATTAATTTAATAATTGGTTAATCATTGCAGCCCTAAAGTCTGGTGATGATCTTATCATTAGTCTAGAGCTGAAGTGATTAATTGATTAATTACTGAGTTGATCAAAAGAAAATGAATCTGCAGTTGTTTTTGTAATCAATCCTTTTGGTAGTTTTTCAAGTGAAAAGCACCATCCATTCTGACTCCAGCTTCTATGAGGATTTTCTGCTTTTCCCTTTTAAATGATTGCACAGTAAACTGTATATCTTCGGGGTTTGGACTCAGTGTTGGCCGGACAAATCAAGCAATAAGAAGATGTCTCTGGGAACTTTTGCCATTTTTTTCCCCATAAAAAGTTAAAACCAAATTGTTGATATAAACGATATAGAAAATAATAAAGATTAACTGATTAATATAGATTAACTGATGATGGAAATAATCTTGAGTTGCAGAGCTACATTAGTCAATCCCATGAAAATATTAAAACCAAAAACTAACTGATCTCCCAAACGAGTATGGAGACATTCACTGTTCCACTGCTGACAACGATCAACAAGACAGCATAGTTTATTGTGACACAATCTAGCTCACTATATTATAAGCTTATATGATTCACAACCAGGGGATACTTCTGGAGTTGTCAGGGGTTATATAGAAATTGTGGAACAGAATAAAATGATGAAGGAATATGTATATTTAAACACATTCTTGAGAAACAGTCAAAAATAACCATCACAATTTCCTACAACCTAAAACTGCATTGTGAAACTTTTTTGCATTAAAATGTCCAAAAACATTAGACATATTTTCTTGTGTTCTTATATGATCCCACATGTTTCCAACAATGTTCAAACGCAGCAAGATCTTTAATTTATTCAAGGTAGCAGTGTGTGTCCTGCTAGTTTTTGCTAGCTAGTTATTCTAACTACCGGGAAAACACAGGATATGGCGGATACATCACATAGTGAGTAGACATTTTGCAGGTCTTGATCCATTTCATATCTTGTGTGCATCATCATCAGTAAAGATAAAACTCTAAACTCTGTGTCAGCGTCTTATTGACGGTTCCTGATGATCTTTAATCTCGTCCACAGACATGGCGTCGCAGCTGCAGGTGTTCTCCTCTCCCTCCGTGTCCTCCAGTGCCTACTCTCGCTCAAAGAGGCTCAAAGTGGAGAACCCTGCCTGGGATGTGTCCAACCAGCTGGGAGACAATGGTTACTACCAGCAGAGCCCCACCCAGGCAGCTGCACCCTCCACCTCCGGCTCCAACTTCAACCCAGTGTACAACTCCAACCAGGTGCACCCGCCGACGGCCGGCTCCCGGGAGCAGACGGTGGTGCGGGCGGCGGACAGCACAGGTAGCCTTCGCGGACCTCCCTCCTCCTCTTCCTCCTCCTCCTCCTCCAGCCGTCGCATCAAGGATGCCGAGTCCTCGTCCCAGCCGTGCGATCTCTACCACAAGCAGTACAGCCTGAAGAGGAAGAGCGAGGAGGTGGACAGCAGCGACAGCGTCCAGATCTTGGAGGAGCTCTCCGCCCCCGTGGTGTCAAACCGCACCGGTGGCGGAGGCGGGACCACCACCGCTCAGTCCATAGCACATTCCACCTCCACCACGAAGAGCAGCAACTCCCACAGCGAGGGCGACTACCAGCTGGTCCAGCACGAGATCCTGTGCTCCATGTCTAACAGCTACGAGGTGCTCGAGTTCCTGGGACGGGGCACCTTCGGTCAGGTGGCAAAATGCTGGAAGAGGGGCACAAACGAGATAGTGGCAATTAAAATCCTGAAGAACCATCCTTCTTATGCCCGGCAAGGCCAAATTGAAGTGAGTATGTGGTGTTGAAATAGATCAAAACTCCAGAGTGGGTAGACAGGAAGCTGTTCTTATTCTTTAACTCTTACATTCCCAGATAAATGTCGGTGAATCAGCTTCGAAATCAGAGCCTTCTGGTTGGCTGATAATTCTCATGTTTGAAATTTCTTCTTTGATTTCAAAGTAACCCAGTAATCAAATCCGAACATCTGTCTGTACTCTGCAAACAGGAACTGCTAACAGCTAATCTGGCTTTTAATGGTGAAAATTGCTAAATAAAATGCTCAAAGTCTAACTCACTGACCCCACTGCAACATTATGACACATTGACATTATATGGGACGAATGTAGAGATTGCAAAAATTACCATGTAAAAACCACTTTACATGATTGTTGTATGATTACAAAGATGATCTTTTGAGGTTTAAAATATTGTTTATTGACAATAAAGGATAACTTCCAGTATTTCATAACCTGGAACAGAGTCCCGGACGGGTCTTGTTTTGCAAACCCGCCCGCACCGCAAAGCTGAGAACCCGAACTGACCCGTTACCCGCAGTAATCTCAAAATCAAATCTAGACCTGCCTGGAATAGTCAATACAAGCCCCGTGACCCGATCCGCTCCCGTGATTAAACACACACACACAGTGACAGTGACTCACTTTGTTCTCAGTTGGTGCTGCGTCTTTGCAGCTGCTGATGTGTTTCCACAGTGACGACGAGCCTCGCTTGCAACTATCCCAAAGCTAATACTCTTGAAACTATTTACGTTTATTTACGTTATTCTCAGTCTTTTAATACACCAAATCTTCCCAAAAGTCTGACTTAGACTTAATTTTGGATCCCGCACTGGTTATTTTTGCCTTCATGTCACCCATTTTTGCCAACAGCCAGCCAATATCGCTCTCATATCGAACAGTGAGATCCCATTGTTTGGCAGGATGTGGGGTCAAAGATTGTGTCATATACTTTAACAATAAAATCCTGCTTGATATTATGTTTTACGATGATTAAATTAATGATTCTGTAGGTGGAGTCTGGGGTGACTGATAAATTGTCTGTTTCTGGCTAAACAAAAAGGATTTTATTGTTTAACAAAATGGTCTATTCTTCTAGATATCCTTTCCATAAAGTTGCCAGACACTTAGAATAAAAACCTGAGTCTGTTACACTTTCAGAGGACATACTTTGACAGTGCACAGTTGCACGGGGAGGTCACATTTGTTGCTTAGTTTCACTTTTGCAGAGCTGCTCTCCCTCCATACTGGACCATTTTCAAAAATAGTTGTCCTCATTAGTCACTTAGACACAAAAACATGGAAAAAATAGGGTCCAGGTTGAAAAAGACAGAAGTTAGAATTAGAAACAAACTATAAAAGTGACTAAATCCATTGACACGAACTGTTCTATCAATATGTTGCTGTTTTTTTTTTACAGTATTAATGCTCAGAATGTCCTATCACCATGGCTGTTATATCCCAGCAGCAATGACACTTTCCTCTGTCCATTCATACACAGACATCTAGCTTGTGTCTAAAACCTGTGGACCTGCAGGCAAAAAACACAAACTGTTTTAAATATCGTAATTTCTCCTGAAATTAACAATAAGCCTAGCTAAGACATGGAGTGACTCATGCTTAAAGCCTGAAAATAAAGGGAGTAAAAAAGCAGAGAGGGTTCAAAAGGTTGCTGGTGTTTTCTTTATTATTATTCATTAATGAACACAACAAAATATCTCGCTCTCAATCCTCCCCGTAGGTGAGCATCCTGAGCAGGCTGAGCACAGAGAACGCCGACGAGTTCAACTTCGTCCGCTCATACGAGTGTTTCCAGCACAAGAACCACACGTGCCTTGTGTTCGAGATGCTGGAGCAGAACCTTTACGACTTCCTGAAGCACAGCAAATTCAGCCCCCTGCTGCTCAAGTGTATCCGGCCCATCCTGCAGCAGGTCGCCACGGCGTTGATGAAGCTGAAGAGCCTGGGGCTGATCCACGCCGACCTGAAGCCTGAAAACATCATGTTAGTGGACCCTCTGAGGCAGCCGTACAGAGTCAAAGTCATTGACTTCGGCTCGGCCAGCCACGTTTCCAAAGCGGTTTGCTCCACGTACCTGCAGTCACGATACTACAGGTGAGGATGCACAGTAAGAACTTGAAACTGTGTTTGTAATATGTAAATTACCTGCTGTCATTTCGTCATTTGTCAATGTCGATGTGTTTGCAGAGCTCCGGAGATCATTCTGGGCCTTCCTTTCTGTGAAGCGATTGACATGTGGTCTCTGGGATGTGTCATTGCTGAGCTGTTCCTGGGTTGGCCTCTTTATCCTGGTGCCTCAGAGTATGATCAGGTCAGCTCCAGACATTCTTTGAAAAGAAGAAAGTTCAAGATGTGGAGAAGATGTGCATATTTGCTTTCCTCCCAAAAGCTTAGATGAGAGAATTGATACCACTCTCATAACTGTGCGCTCCATCTGGGAGCTTTAGCCAGCAGCCTTTTAGCTTAGCTTAGCTTAGCATAAAGACAGGAAACAGGGAAACAGCTGGCTTGGATCTGTCCAAGTATATAAAAAAAACACCCAGCAACATGGATAAAGCTCACTTATAATAATATTTTACATGTTATATCTTGTTTGTTTAAAGTGTGCAAAAACCAAACATGGATAACATGCACCAAAGGACTGCAGGCAGGAGTCGAACCCACAGCTGGGACGGGAATAGAACCCCAGTCTGTCCTCTCTAGATAACACGAACGGACCCCAAATTTTGGGAGGAGTGCAGAGCTGTAGATAAATCAGATAATAAGCATTGTCAAGCATCAGATGTTTCTTGACTGGTTGTGGTCTCGGTTGGTTGCCTGGCAACCATATAGTGACAGTGACAAATAGTCATTTTCACAGTTATGTGTAAATAAACAACATATAATGTATATACTTTAGAGGCTCTGGTTGGCAGATTTAAAAAAAAAACAACTTTTGGACAGAGTCAGGCGAGCTGTTTCCCCTTGTTTCCTGTCTTTGTGCTGAGCTAAGCTAACTGGCTGCTGGCTGTGTCCTCATATTGACCAGCATGTTCGCACTTTCTCTGTGACTGTGAACAGAGTGTGAACAGAGGGCGACAGTTCAGTTACAGCAGCTTTTTCATCATGTCAGACATGGAGAGGTACGGAGTTACAGGAGTGGCATGAAAAAGAATAAATCTGTGAAAATAAATGTTGAAAATATAAAGAAGAATAAATGAAAGAATAAATGAATTTGTCTTGAATGAATCCTGCCAGAATTCATGTGTTCAGGAATTGACTACTCAGTCTGGGCAGGGGGGCCCACCCAAAACCGGTTTATTGACAGCTTAGGCCTTGAAGAAAGAGCAAATGCAATACTGTGAAATACTGTAAATTAAATTCTATAATTATTCTTTTATTAAATTATTTGTCTTACTCGTATTTTCACATTTATTGATTCATTTTTCTCTTTATATTCCCACATTAATTTTGTTATTCTTTTACAGATTTATTTTTTATGTCACACCTTAAAGAGGGACTTTTTTTTTTCAGTTACTTTAAAAAAAAATCTCAAAACACGTTTAAAACAATGACCTATTAGATTGTTTGCAGTTTGCAGTTTGCATATGTTGTAGCTACTTTGCATATCAGTTTGCATAGGTCATATATAATTTGCATAATAATTTGCATAGAATTTGCACATCAGTTTTGCATGTTTGTCACGTGGATCTAATCTGTAAACCAACACAGCTGCATTCAGAGGCTGACACACCCGCCCCCCGGGTGTATCAACTGTATGAACTGCTGCTGAGCACAAATGTAGGTCACATAGTTTACATTTCTCTCACACTTGTAGCTTTTTTTCTCTCGCTCTCTCTCAGATTCGTTACATTTCCCAGACACAGGGCCTTCCAGCAGAGTACCTGCTGAGCGCAGGAACCAAAACCAGCCGCTTTTTCAACAGAGGCCCCGACTCGAGCTACCCGCTCTGGAGACTCAAAGTGAGCGACTCCACAGAGAGCACACAAAACGTCTGAGACATTACATCATAATAAATGTATGTGTGGATCGTACACTGAGGTCTTGCTGTGGTTATTTTTCCTGCAGACACCTGCAGAACATGAGGCAGAGATGGGCATCAAGTCAAAGGAGGCAAGAAAATACATCTTCAACTGTCTGGATGATATGATGCAGGTGAGGAGAGAGCAGGAACTGGAACTGGTTATCTTAAATCCCGCCCTCCAGCTGTATGCACAACCCTAATACTGTTAACAGAATTTTGATGCGATGGCGTCAGGTGTAGTACACGTTGACAAACACAGACTTCCTCTCTCTCTCTGCAGGTGAACATGACAAACCTGGAGGGGACTGACATCCTGGCAGAGAAGGCTGACAGGCGGGAGTTCATCGACCTGCTGAAGAAGATGCTGACGCTCGACGCAGACAAACGGATCACGCCCATGAAGACTCTGAACCACCCCTTTGTTACCATGACACACCTGCTGCACTTCCCTCACAGCTCACAGTAAGCCCACACGCTCAGGACTGTGCTGATGATCAGATGCAGAAATGTTTTTTCTAGATGATCTGAGGTATTGATTTTTTATTTAGTTATGATAAATAGCAATGACTGGTGGTTTAGAATTGTTGGTTTCCTGGATTCTGTCTGTTTTACTGACTGTTTTTTTCCTATTTGCTAGTGTGAAGTCCTGCTTCCAGAACATGGACATATGCAAACGCAGATGCAGCGCCTTTGAGAACGGAAAAAATATGTTCGCCAGCAACAACACCCCGAGTGCAGCCACCAACCTCACCGTCACCTTCAGCAGCCAACTAAACCAGCACAATCAGGTGAGAATCAGCTGCCTCTGGGTCATTTTGTTCTTCGTGATATTCTTGATGAACTAGTTTTCACTTTTTTGCAGGTTATATTAGTCGCTCTGTGAATCGATGGCTCTGGGGCCTCATTCATCAGCCGTGTGTGTGTGTGTGTGCTCATTTCTATGCAGAGAATCAAACTTATCGGTTTCTTCCTGCGTTAGAGAATGTGAGCTCCTGAAGATTTGGAATAGAAAGGAATGATTTCTTTCAGATGATGTACCATAAATGCCTCTTTCATATTGTTTCTTTGATGGTGCGTCATTAATCACTTGTGGCTGCGTATACAGTAAAAGATACAGAGGATCTCACTGACAGACTCAGGGCAGGAGCAAAAAAAAAAAAAAGAATAAAAAAGGGCACCAGCTGTAAAGGAAGTCATGATGCATTTGTGGTCAAACAGCTCTGATGTTCTGAATTCTGAATTTAGGGCTGACATTATTTTATTATGTGACTTAAAGTACAACAGCTGCCGCACCTCTGTAACAAAAACACACAGGGAACTATTACTTATTTAACCATTTAGAGGGACATAGAGGCCAACTCATTTTCCAGCATGTAGGGCGACCTGTATGGCACCCTAGGGGGGCACTTCATCATGTTTTATCTGCCATCGGGGCATAGAAGAGGGCACCTCCCTGAGTCCACCAGAGGAGGATCTTTTGGATTCAGTTGAATCAATCTGCAGTTAGCTCTTATTCTTCAGTACCGTTCAGTATAACTAAGCAACATGATTTTTTTGTTATGCTGAAACTGTTTCGAGCAACAAGTAAAAAGTGAAATCCACCATCTGTCAGTTATTGACCTTCCTGTCAGAGCCATTATGTTTTCGGGTTGTGTCCGTCTGTTCATCCATCCCGCACTTTTGAAAGGGTTATCTCAAGAACGCCTTGAGGGAATTTTATCAAATTTGTCACAAAAGTCCACTTGAAACTCAAGGATGAAGTGATGAGAAAGTGGTGGTCAAAGGTTTAGGTCCCTGTGACATAATTCAAAGATTTCATATGCTAATTATGATGACATTTCACGCAAATATCTAAACGGATAAAATGATGAAGTGATGATATTTTACATCCAAAAGGCAAAGGGAGATTTTTCACAGGGTATTCCTGTATGTAAGTGAGCCTTTACATGTAAGTGCAGGTTGTAAGCGTTGTTTGTATGGACAGTTCTTACATGTACATGCTTTATTAAATGAGGCCCAACGACTGAACTCATTTTTTCAGGCAATGAACTCGGTGCCTCTGCACGTTTGTGTGTTACAGATGGCCTCTACAGGAGGCCAGTCCCTGTCGCTCAGCAGTAACGTCCCGCTGCTGAACTACCAGCCTGGCCTCTACCAGCAGGCCACCATCAACATCCCCGGTCTGACCCAGCAGGGCGTCCCCCTGCAGACCAGACCCACCCAGCTCTGCACCCAGACCGAACCCTTCCAGCAAACACTCATCGTCTGTCCCCCGACCATCCAGGGTGAGAATGCAAGATGTTAGTGTCATGTTGCTTCAGTGATAACAAATCTTGTTTCACGTGTCCTTTGTAAAATGCAAAAATTGCAAAGATTTGACCAGCTAGCAACAAAGGAAGAAACCTTTTATTGATTGTGCTTTTGTACTGTTAACTTCATAATCCCTAAATGTCCTGTTTTCTACATTTAGTATATATTTTTGTATACATTTGTAATTGATTTGACATAATATTATCTGGCTCCATCTTTTCCTTACAGGCCTTCAAACATCCAATAAGCCCTCTGGTTATCCAGTGAGGATGGACAACTCAGTACCTTTAGTTCCCCAGAACCAGTCGTCCCAGTCGCTTCACATCCAGCCTGGCATGCTGGCACAGGTAAGACCCTCTGCACCGGATTTGGGCTGAAAATCTGAGTTTTGTTGATTCTGGTTTCGACTCATTGAAAGGATCATCATCAGCCGAGTGAAATGTAACAAAGTACATTTACTCAAGTACAATTTTGAGGTATATTTACCTTACTTTTGTGTTTCCATTTTATGTTACTTTATATTTTTATGCTTCATACTACTTACTTCACTACATTTATCTGGTTGCTGCAGCTACTACAGTTACTTTGATTAGGGTTTAAAGTAAAAGTCTAATAAAAAGTGACCTTTTTGGCTTGTGACCCATTAAAGCAGTGACTGGTGGGGCCCCTTGTCACTTTTCAGATGTGTATGAGTTGTTCACAGTTCCACTAACGAGACGTTTCCCCTCTGAATTTCTCAGATGGTTTAATTTAAGTAACTTTGAGGTTTTAAGTGGTAAACTTCTGTATTTCACAGCAACAGCAAAGACTAGAGAAAAGTCCCCAAAAATAATATATATTTGCGCAGAGTAGCTTTGTTTTTTCTTCTTTCTTTCCCCATTAATCATTTAATGACCCATTGGAGTGGCTGGATTTCTAGGTTGGGAATCACCGGACTAAACTTTTCCAACAGAATATAAAATAGTTAAAAGCAGATCCAGCTTCACCAGCTGCTACAGTAAAACCCTGCTTATGAACTGATGCATCTGTAACAATCTGATTGTGTCATAAATGTAAGGTGGGACATTATTGCAAAATAATTCTCGACAGGATGGATGCAGGACGCCGACTTGAAGTGGAGGTGTCTTGAATCACCCTGAAAGGGCTTTATTTTGCTAATTTAACCTGCTCACTGTACATTTTTGCTTTTTTTTTTACATGGGTACGTACTTTTAAAGATAATTTGACACAAAATATGAATTTTAAAATGATTTTATTGCTTTTATCTGAACTGCATCAATAGCAACAGTCTGCCATGATCGTGTAATCGACCAATCGGAATCAAATATTTAACTAAGCTTTGCAATAAAAAAAAAATGTTACTAACAGCTGCCATCATTCTGTAGAGCTAATTCTCTTTAATACTTCTGATGCTTAAAGTACACTTTACTGATAATACTTGTATGTTTACTTGTATTGGAATATTGGTACTTTTACTTAAGTAAAAGATTTGAGCACTTAAGTACAGACTTGAAGCAACCAGAGAAGGCAGAGAATCGCTGCTTTTTAGCCTCTTATTAAATTACTGTTGCACTAAACTATATTCAATTTGGAAATCTGGCAAAGAACTAAATGTTTTTCATGACTTGGCATTATTAGTTACACCTGACATAATCTTTAGCTGATAATGTTTCTCATCAAACCAGAGGAATTGATAATAGGCACAGAGATTTGTTAACCTGTTGAGCTTAATTTTGTCACCTGGGAGCCAGATCCAAAATGGACCTGCTATCAGGACTCGACTTCAGTGACCGTCTGCATCTGTGCATTGATTTGTGTGTAACTTTGTGTACATGTGGTTGGTCAACGAGTTCTCTTTGTCACCGTCTTCACAAAGCAGAAACTCCATGTTCTTGTTCTGTTGTTGTCAACTAACTGAACACTCTTGATCCAAAGCAAAGATTCTCTCCTCTTTTAGGTTTCAGTAAAATGTGAAGCAGATCTTTTTGAAATGTGTCGTCTTGGTCTGTTTGGATGTCTTAACAACCCCCACTCGTGTCACCTTCACACCTCCTCCCAGGCCTCCCTCGACCCCCTGCTGGTAAGCAGCCTCTACGCCTCAGTGGCGGGGATGCCGCGTTTAGACTCTGTCCGGCTGCCAGTTGGCTGCAGGGGTGAAAGCCTCGGCGGCTTGCTGGATCAGAACGCCTCCATGCTGGTAAAACACCATCATCACAACCGCCACCTACTTTGAAATCTCTTCTTTCTTCCTTCCTTCCTCCTAGCACACGTGTGTCAGCGGCGTGCAGCAGGGTGTGGGACGCATGCAAAGCTCATCAGGCTCATCTGTGCTTTTGCTTGCAGCTTCAGAGGCATAAAACTGTCTAGATTCACAACAATAACTGTGTTTATGCATAAAGACAGAAATATACACACATTATTTTCATCAGATTTATAAAGCCGCATGTATGCCTGGTTCTGTTTTATACATCTCAGTCATTGTGGAACTGCGAGCACATACAAGTCTCATTTCCACCCCCACAGTGAGCCTATAAATCGCTGTAGAAACGGCCTTAAACGTCTGTTTGCATATACTTGTGCACCACTCATTAGACCTGTCATTGAGAAGAACGGCAAAGAAGAAGTACAATTTAGTTTAATTTGTGGTGCTCGAGCAAGTTTATCCAACAGAACAGCCGTCATTATTACACAAGGCCGTGGCTAGCTATAGAGCATGTACCTTTAATTCATCACATGTGCCTGCAAACCACCATCTTGGTTGTTTCACGATCATTAATCATCAGAAGGATGATCAATGATCAATGATACATTTATAGAGTTCATACTGAAACAGACTTACTAACAATTCAGGATAAAATGAAAAGATCTTTAAAATGAAGATAAAATGGCATTTTGAATTTGATTTGAACGTTGAAAAGTGGGCGTGTCTTAACCTGACATACCATGCTGTTGCTAGTCGGGATGTAATGATACATAGATCTGGATCAAAATATCGATTCTTTGTTCAACAATCCAATATGATCAATGCAAAGTGAAAATATCCATCTGTATTGTCATCTTAAAGATGTGCCTTCATTTTGAAATTCCCATGGCATGTCTTTGTCACAAATATCTTAGTTCAGTCAGGAAATTGTGGAAACATAATTTAGTTGCTTTTTGTGTGACGACATACAGTAAATGTAACTGAATGTGTTAAATGGACATAAGATATCGTCTGATATTCATCACAAACTCCTGAGTTTAATTGAATCGTAATCATACCATGGCAGGCATTGTGATATCAGCAAATATTGTATCATGCAAGAATCGATATAATATCAAATCATGATGAAACTTGT
>JAJHUR010134144.1:0-20379 GCA_027495735.1 Lutjanus campechanus
GTATCGTTTTTTTTTGCCTATAATGAAAACCGATAAAATAATGCCTGGATTTCACCCAAATGTGCGAATAAATGCTGTATATAGGCCTATGGGCTCCAGAGACATTTATCTGTGCGCAAATGATGATCTCGTCAAACTAAGTCATGAAGCGTATAAACAAGCATGGATGGCTGTAGTAACAAGCTTGCTCGCTCTGTGCCTGACTCACATTATGTCTATGGTTTGGAATTATTTCCAATTGTCTCCTTCGGATATTAAACTTGCGATTTGCAATGACTGCAACGCGTTGGTTATGCGAGGCGGAACCAAGACTTCTTCCTTCAATACTTCTAATTTAATCTCCCACCTCAGGATGAATCATTCAGAGAGATGCGCGGCATTTGTGCAGCAAAGTAAGGAGAAGAAGCAACAGGGACAGGCGGCACTAAAAAAAAAGCACTCACATGCGGTCAGACATTACAGCGTCTCCATCATAAGGCTGCACGGTGCGTGTCGCGGTGTTAGATGCAGTCGGCTTAATAAAGTCAGTAATCACAAATTAGAATTATATATTTATTTAAAAAAAAAACAACCTTTTATTCACCGCGTTGGATTCTTCGGGAGATTTTAGCGTCTTTCTTCTGTGACAGGCGCATTTCACTACCGCCAGCTGTTTGAGGTAAATCCGTCCGTATGCTGCATTTCTGACAGTATTTAACACAGAAGTCATGTGGTAAAGTATGAATCTAGTGCATTAAGGGTCAGAAGTGTTTGAATTCATGGTGTTTTGTTCTTGTTAATCAATTAATTATAGCCGCAGTAAGCTCCACCGTCATATGCACGCACGCACGCGTGCACACACGCTCTCTCTCCCTCTGTCTCTCTCTCTCTCTCTCTCTGTCTGTCTCTGTCTCTCTGCCTGTCTGTCTCTCCCCCTCCTTCGCTTAACTGTGCGTTAGCCACAACCTCTGGTAATATCGCCAAGGGAAAAAAACTATCGTTGTTCATCCCTTCAATCGCCAATCGGATCGCCCATCGGCACAACCCTAATGTGTTAATTCCACGACAGGAGATATGTGATGTTAGCTAAAATTAGTTTTGAGGAAAAAAACCCCACATAGCCTACTGTATATCGGTATCGGTATCGGTTGATATCGGAATCGGAAATTGAGAGTTGGACAATATCGGCATATCGGATATCGGCATAAAAGCCAATATCGGACATCCCTAATCACAATATAATAATAATCAGGACCTAAATTGAGATCTTTTTTCTCAATTTTCAAAATGTCCTGTAGACAAACTTGAAATAGCCTATGAATTTCTCCACTTGTGCCACACACTATATTTCTATTAAAAGATGCGACACAGGTTTCAAAATAGTAATTAAAAACAGTTTAATGTGAAGTTGTAAACAGAAGCCAAAAGATAACATAATCATAAAATAACGCTGCAAGTACTCACAGCTCAACTCCATTGTTTACAATACGTCACTCAAGGAAGAGCCATGTGAAATAATTCTTCCCACCAGCATAGCCAACTAGTTGGCAATATCACTCTGCTGGTTTGTTCATGTAATGCAAATCCTCTAGACCATGAGGTTATGGGAAGTTTGGAAACAGAATCCAGAGGATATTAAAAAACCACAATCTCTACGAATTGTGAATTTCGGAAACTCTAGACCACACTCCCAATTTAAAATTGTCAGATTGCCCACCCCTACATCAAGTATGCTCCCTTCAGCCACGAGAAGGGACAAGATTTGTTTTTTCATTTTCATGCTTCTCTACCTTTGAGGTTACCACAACTACAAAAACATAACTTTTAAAAACACATTTCATCATCATCATGAAGTAGAAGTAAGATGAATAAGTTGGATGCCAGATGAAGGCACTGAAGCAGAATTATTTACTATTTGTTAATGATGTTTTATTTATGGGATCCTTGTGTTACCAAGATAGAGACATTCCAGTGGTTTAATTTGTAAGCCCAAATTTTACTGTATATTATTATTATATTACTCCTATTATTATTATTATTATTATTAAGTAAGGCTGAATCTGACTCAGGATTTTGTCCATCGAATCAGATTTGACTGTTCGATAGGAGGATTCGACAATTTGCTTTCTTTTTATTCAGTTCAGTGCCACAATAAACTCCTATATCTGCTTCCATGAGTATGTTTTAACAGTAAAGACTCACGTTTTAATGCCTTTGTTCACCATCTGTGATGATCAGATTTCCACACAGTCAGAGAAATTGAAGTCACCTGCACTCTGTTTCTATCACTCTTCTCTGTTTTCATCAAAATTAATTTAGCAGTTTTTGGTGATTTTGAGACTGTTTTTTAAGTTTACAGCCCAGCATGCTGTTGCATTGCTCAGTGTGCAATGACACAAGAGCCAGAGCCTGTCTACCACCCACGCAATTCACCTTCTCTCATCAGTGAACCACAAGCACGTTATCACGTGGCTTTTTTTTAATATGTGTGCCAGCTAATATAAAAATAGATTTATCATTCTCCTTATTTATAATTTCTCATTGAAATGTTATCCCTTCAGCTTCTATCTGATTTATCCTGTTACTGTAATGCACACTGGCTTGATTTTAGGATGCCAACTTTATATCTGGCCAGGGACTACAGATGAAAACTAGCCTCGTGGCTAATTCTGGCATGTTTACAATACTGTTTATTGATATGCACCATCTCTGAGATAAATAAATAAATTAAATAAATCAATAAACTGACTGACATAAGAAGAGGAGGAAGAAGAAGAAAGATGACAGCTCAGCTTGAAGAATCTCAGTCGACTGAAGGATCATTGCTTTCAGGGGGCAGCCCTAATTATGAGCAGAGCTCTTTGTGTATGTGTGTGTGTGTAGGTTTTTTATGCAACAGTTATGTATTACACATCAACCATTGTAGGTCAGTGAAGCATTATCATGAGCTCACCAGGCTTACGCCTCAGTGCCAAGTCCTGACCAGAACGTAGCGGAAAGGCTGCATCACTTTGTTAATGTTAATCGAATTCCTCTGTCAGGTTTTCTATTCACTGAGTCACCGAGAACACCACTCTGAACGTCTCCACTACTCCGTCCCCTCCCTTCGGAGGCCTCTTTCTTCTCGCCTCTCGATGTACAGATCACATGACAGGTACTCGTTACATAACCCCCCTCGGTTAGCTAAAAATACTCTTGGCTCCAGCTAAATTCATCAGGGATGGTCCTGGGTGCTGCATCGTAACAGGCCGCCTGGGCGTTTGGACTTGGCAGCTCACCCAGACACAGCAGCTTGTACGTCACACATCTACAGGCTGCAGACCATTCATCTCTCTTGCTTGCTTACTTCGCAGCTATTAGAAGATACTGTAGAAAAAAATGACCTTTACACTAAACCACTTACACTTCACCAAGGTTGGGCAATATATTAACATTATAATAGTATCATGATATAAGACAAGACATCATCTTGGATTTTGGATATTGTCATACCATGATATACAAGATGAAAGATCGATTTATTTATCATTATACAAAAGGGTTGTATAGCAGGATTTAGATGATGGATGCCAACATCCAACATTCCAGTGGGTTCATTCATGAGTCCAATCTTTTTTAGAGCATTACATTATAAAGCAGAGTTCTTTGTCTGTGTGTGTTGTCTTTTCCTAGTTTTCAAGCTGCGTTACAGTAAAGTGATGTAATTTCCAGAACTTAAACTGTTCTAGTTGTTCTATTATTTGCTTTTAGTCACTAAGTTGTTATATTCACACAAACAGCCCCCTGGCAGACAGCTAAAGCGTTAGTCAGTCAGAAGAATCTTCGTTGGCCAAGTTTTCATTTATCTGTTAGATGCAGGAAAAAAAAAAACAACACCTCAAACTCCATTTGGGAGCGGGGCCTTGTAAGCTCAGTTAGTGGCCCTATTACACTAAACAGACTCCGAGAACAACAGAGGTGAAGCTGATGGCTGGGAATGCAGTACGAAAGTGATTTACAGCAGGTTCAACCAGGACTTTGTTTGGAGTTTATAAAACTGAGCAAGTGAATCTGTACTTTTTTGTGAAGTTGGAAGTTTTTTATTCCTTGTGTGAGAAGTAGATCAACAAAATGTTCTCTTTGCTGGTTGTTCCCTCATGTTCAGAATCATTACTGCTTTTGCTATTAGCATTTAACAGGCGGCTTGCTTTGTACCCCAAAAAGCTATATTTAAATAAATAAACATGTGATAACTAGTGAACTAATGACTAATGAGCTGCTAGCTCAAAAGGAAAATAACTGAAGGCAGCTCTAATATCCACAATACTGATGATATACAATACTTCTCATTGTGTTCATATTTTGTTAAAGCAGTCATTCTTACAATATTATTGACCAAGGTAACTTCTACACATGGCCTGGCATTTGCTGCATGATGAAATTTTTTTATTTCACTTTACATATCCAAGATTTTTTTAATGTCTGTATGAGCTATAGCTCTGATGTCTGCTTCTACATACATGGTCTGATTTGAGCAGTGCTTGTGACAGGGTGAAGGCTTTAGCACTTTGACTACTACTGGTCAAGGCTTACCTGACCCCATACAAACACCTAACTGACTTGAACTATAGCATTAAGCCACATAGTGTGTACAGCCTAGAGCTATTCAGGTTTTTAAAGACATCATCAAATCTGGCTACTACTGGGGAAAAGTCCCAACCACAGTTTCTCTTCAAATAAACCACCATCTGTTGACAGACGTGAGTGAGGTGTGCAGCTGATACAATAATGTTTAAGGGGATTTTATAGTGCTTAAGGTGTCAACACAATCTGCACATTAAGCAGACTTATAAAGCAAAGAGGTGTCTCAGTGTCAAACTCACAGTAAATGGGCGACATGTCCAAATAAAGTTCAGTGGATTAGTTCAGTTATTGAAAATTTAAAAGCAGTTGGCTTGAAAGTTAACAAGAGACATCTGAGCTTATATGAATCCAGTCTGAGTTTAAACTGATCAGCCAAAACATTAAAACCACTAACAGGTAAATTGAATAAAAATGCTCCTTGTTATAGTGGAACCTGTCAAAGTGTGGGATATATTAGGCAGAAAGTCAGAATAGTCAGTTCTTGAAGTTGATGTGTTGGCAGCTGGAAAAATGAGCAAACATAATGATCTGAGCGACTTTGATAAGAGCCAGACTGTGATGACTAGACAACTGGGTCAGATCTTGCTGGGTATTCCTTGTGGAAGGACAACCAACTGAACTGTCCACAGGGTCAGGGGTGCCCGAGGCTTACTGATGTGTGTGGGGAACGAAGGATAGGCCATCCGGGCGGATCCCACAGAAGATCTACTACAGCACAAATTGCTGAAAAAGCCAATGCAGGCTATGATAGAAAGCTGTCAGAACACACAGTGCATCACAGCTGCTGCGTAGCTGCAGACCAGTCAGAGTGTGCTGACGGCTGTCCTCCAGTGAAAGCAGCTACAATGAGCATGTGAACTTCAGACCCGGATCATGGAGCAATGGAAGAAGGTGGCCTGGTTTTGGCAAGTTGACTTGGCCTTCAATTTTGCCAGATCTCAATCTAATCGAGCATATTTGTGATGTGCTGGAACAACAAGTGCGATCAATGGAGGCCACACCTTGCAACTTCAGTACTGCTGCTAACGTCTTGGTGTCAGATACCACAGCACACCTTCAGAGGTCTTGCGAAGTCCATGCCTCAATGGGTCAGAGTAGATTGGGTGGCATGAGGGGGACCTACACAATATTACGCTGATCGGTGTGTGTTTGTGTATGTGCATCCATGTAGACATAAAACATTCCTCGCTGAGCCACTTCTATCAGTGGCTGAGATTTTTTTCTTTTCTCTTGTTAACTGGCTTCAGTTTGAGGACAACACTGGCGTGTCCTGGAATGAACTGCTAAGCTCCCAGAAGACCTTTGACACTGAAAACCACATGGAGTTTCTGGAGCTAAGCTAACAACCTCTTTTTTTGTCTCTTCTATACTGCTGTGAGGAAGTTCAAACAAAAGGGACCTCGCCGTTTGACCCCAGACAGAACAATTGAAAGTTTATGCGAATCACAATGTGCGTCTTCTCTCTGCTACTCTGCACTGGAACAATGCAGGCCTTAATGGCTGCGGCTTTTCACATCCCCACAAATACTGCCCTCAAGGAGAACTGAGAAAAAAAGGAAAGAAATAGGAGACAGCACAACAAACAGAAAACTGAAACTGAGTATAAAAACACACTCAGGTCTGTCACTCATTCCTTTAGTTTGTGAAAAACCTCATCACATGCAGGAATCAGTATCACTTAGACATTTCTCTTTGAATGAATATTTTATCTCTAAATCAGTCACACCTTGTGACCTTGTCAATTTTAACCTTAAATCTTTAACTTTAAGCCACATGACTGACCAGGGGTTAATACGATGTGGGCAACAAGGTCAAATATTTAGACCCCACAAAGGAACTCTGTTTTTTGTAATTACTGACTATTTACTAATAAATAGCCATTTATTTAAAACCAGGAATTCTGTTCTTTTTCTAATTTCTTCAGTGTTGGAGAACTGTTTAGCTCTATGTTCTATGATATGCAGTAAAATATATTTGACTAAAATGCACGAGAGTTGGAAAATGACTGAAAACATTTCCTGTTTAAATATGTATGATGAAAGCTAACCACAGGTAACAGTCTAACCAATTACATTATTGCAGACTTGAATTTGTGTAGGTGTTTTCACAGTAGGATTTCCAGTTAAGGTCCAGTGTGTAAGATTTACAGGAATTTATGGCATAAATAGAATATAATATTCATATGTATGTTTTCATTGGTGTGTAATCAACTGAGTTGTTGTACGACCCCAACATGTTTTGAGCAAGTTTTGCAGCCACCCAAGGTTCTCCTACATGTTTGGAAGGGGAGACGTGAGATAAGGTGTTTGCAATCTGTAAGCTTACCGCTGGATGCCACTAAATCCCACACGCTGGTCCTTTAAGTTATGTAGTCTGATGCTACATTCAAGTCATATGGGACAGATAGCAAAAGCAATCCATGTGTATAACTAATGAGCGTTCACAAAATCTAACAACTGAAGATGGTTGTACGTAGAGTTGGTCATGTGAAAATACCGTCAATATAAAATATATTGCTCAATCCATTTAAGTTGAATGATATACTTGGGCTGATGTGTTTGATTTTCTTGATTAAATCAAGAGATTTTGTCAGTCATGTTAGTGATGTTAGTGTTATCAGTGAGTTCATCTGAATCTGCATGTTTGCATAAATCATCCACCAGTCACCCACCCAAAAGTATTAACCCCGTAGGCTATATTGCCTTCCAAAACCAGGTTATATCTTTATTGATGTAATTAGTGTTTTCTTTAAAGACTGACTTTAATGATTAGAGAGGCTGCTCTCAGCTTCATTTCCATGTGCGCAGTTATATCACTGAAGCAAATATTGTGGGACAAGCAGCAAAACTAAAAACTATAGTTATAAACTTGAGAGGAGGGAGGAAACTCTTTAGAGGAAGCAAATAGTCAAAGAACTTGCCCTGCTGTGTCTTGTGCGTAAATGCACACACAGCCCATCTTTTAGGAATGAGACGCACCTTATTTTCCATCCGCTCTAACCAGAATGTTAATTTTTATGACCTTGCCTGCCCAAACAGCCAATTAACCACAGTGCTTGCAGTTATAACTGCAGTCCCTGTATTATGATAACACGTGGCAGTCTAAATCTGGTCATATTAAAATGTCATTTAAATGCTTGTATAATTACACTGACCTATCGTTCTCCTGTACCAATGCAACAGGCAAAAAAAAAAATTCCACTAAAACTTTTAGTGGTATAAAAAGTTTTAGTTTCTGTGACATGGTCTACAGCATCTTTCACACAGATTAATTAATTAATTAAAGGATGTAATGTTGTGGATGACATGGGAGTAAGGTAAGGATGTCTGACTTTTTGATGTATTTTTTTTTTGTATTTTCCTCTTATCTTAGGTGTTACATTCGATGGTATCTCAAACCCACAGTCAGTAGTGTTATGTTTCCTGCTTAAGATTCTGTCCTGATGGGGAGACCATAGTATTTACGTAAGTCTGTATACACACAAACACACACAGACACACACCTAATTACGAGAAGTGATACATATGGAAAAGAAGCCTACTCAAACCAAGACCAGTGTGAGAATGAGGTCAGAAATCTGATAACATGTTAAGTCATCGTTAAGTCAAGGAGGAAAGGAAAGGTACAGTATCAATACACAGGTCAGGACCTAATTACAAACAAATCCATCTAGGTCTTTGTGACAGCACTGCAGTTCAAGATTCAAATCTTCAGCTAGGATTACGGTCTCATCACACCTCCACTTGTGGTGAAACTCACTTTGGTTAGGGAGGTGTGAGGCTACACCCAAACCACAGGCACGAGAGCACATTGTGTTCTGTTAAGTCCTGTACACACGTAACTCTAATAATGCATTTTACCATATATGATCTGATCAAATGCCAACTGCTATAAATACATATGTGATTGCAAATGCTGGAATATGAATGCTCCAGCTACATCAGGGGGTATTCAGGGCACCAAGTGTTTGAGAATGACTCAAAGCTGATCTGAAGTTGTCAGAAATAAGTCCTTAAATGAGAACTCCACCAGTTTAGCATTGCGCTCCTGTAATAGTGGACTTAAGATAGGCAGTTTAAAAAAACATCAGTGCAAACAAATTTGTCTTTGTATTACACACATCCTTGTCAAAACTCGGCAATTACATTACTCAACATGCAACTCTACCACCAACAGTTTGGTCAAAGAATGTGATGTGTTATGCTAGTCGCAGGTAATGTATCCTCAAGGGGCTAGCCTCGGCTAACCTCAAGTAGAGATGTGGAGCGGGGTACAGAGGTCCTAACCGCCAGAGGCAGTAACAGGCCGCTAACCCATGGCTGCTGCTGAGGACTCAGCTTCTGTACATGGGCCGCATGCTCTACCAAGTGAGCTACAGGGATGCCAACCATTAATTTTTATTTAAAAAATAACGTAAAATGACTTGAAATACGCACTCCACCAAACTAGTCAGCTTTCCTGCAAGGCTGTCAGACAACCTCTGGTGGACGGAGAGGCTAAACTACTAAGCTAAACTACATCTCTTCGTCAGCGCTGATAAAGTGACAGATAGTTGTGATGAAGCTTTTGTTTGTGAGAGCTATTCCAGCAGTAGTAGTTTGTGTGCCCTGGCTAGCTTGATTTTTAGCTCATCCCTCTTCTCCTTAAAGTGTTTATCAATGTGTTTAGTCACAGTAGCTCTTAATGACATGATATTAAAATGTGTAAAGTAAAAAGGGAGTTTTTCTTCACAAACTCATTATGCACGTTAGAAAAGAGTTGCTGAAAACATGAAAACACTGAGAACTATCTTGTACTGAGTTGTGGAGTTGGACCATTAAGTTGTATTTTGGGCGGGTGAAACATGGCTCTGTGATGTACCGAAGCCATGGTCCCCTAACATTAAATGAACCAACACACAAACATCAATGATCAGTTACAAGTGTACCTACAGAGATTCTGTCCATCCCAATCAGCCCAGCAGTTCACTTCAGCTCACTTCAGTTCCAACAAACCGACACAGAAGAAAAAAAACAAACATCTGTCACCGTCCTCTGGCTCAGGTGACTTAAACATGTTTGTGCATGTCCAATACAGCTGCTACAGTGTCCATGTTTCAGGTCGTTCTTGGGTCATCTTCAGGTCATATTGGTGTTTTTTTCATGATTTTGAGGCCTAATTTTAAATACTTTTTTGTGATTTTTGTAATCATTCAAATTTGGCTGGGTGATTAAATAACATGTTTCTGTGATGTGACAAACTCAGAATGCACATTTATTGTTGCTTTACACAAACTAACATACCTGGGCTTGAAGTAGCAAACTAGTTCTTGGAATCACTCACCCTCTAAAACAGTGACTGGCAGCAACACTGGCATAATGCCAGCACACATTTCTTCCTCCAGCTTGCAGCGTTGTGATCTTTGGCTGCAAGCCACCCTTATACATGGCAGCAGGGTGCTTGTTCTTAATGTGGTACAGTATAGTGCTAGTGCTATTACTTAACTGAATAGTAGCATTGCATAATTTACATTTTAGTTTGTTGCCTTTCAGGAGGAAATTTTCCCACACCATAATTCATTTCTTACCTCACACTGCAAGCTGGTGAAGCTGACAGTGGAGCGTGTTCAAATTAACCTATAGGCAAACATGCATAACTGGTCAAAAAAATTCCCAGTGGTTACCAGTTAACCCTTAACATCCCTAGTCTGGTAAGCTCACTTCTTTTCAATTCCACACACACACACAGACTTTTTCTTTTTCAAACTTCTTCGGCCCAACACTGACTTAAGTGACTTCACTAGAAGACATTTAATAAGTTTTTCTCAGCCCCTTTTTGGAGCCACAAAAGGCTTTATACAAATATATGTTATACATATTTTACATAGGGCTATGCAGAAGTACTGCCACAGAATTTGACATGTAAAATAAGTGGAGTTCCCCTTTTAGCTCAAATCTTAGTTCACTGTGTCATTTTCAATCATGGACAGAGGAGAAAGTAACTGTGGTAGAGTTGTACTCATTTTCACACCTAGCAATTACTGTGGAAAGTGGGTGTGTTTGTCAATTTATTGGTTTCGGAAACTTTCAAAACTTGGGCGACACAATGCCACTTCCTCTTCAAATATCAAAAAGAAGATTCTCACCACTTTCACACTAATCTGAAAAGAACTTTTAAGGGAGTTCATACTGGCCTTAACTCCACTGTCGGCCTGGAGTAATTGGCAACAACCTTGCTGCTTTTTACTTGGCAACATGGGGCTGCGCCTGGACTGCGTAACGTGCAAGCGTGTGACACGATCAATCCAGACCCTCAAATAAAGAGCTTAATAAGCCATGGCCCAATTTCTTTCTTTTGCAATACAGGTTTTGAATAAAACATAATATGTTCTACACGCCCCCTGCTCCACCCCTGGCGTTCCCTGATCAGTTAATGTTGGTGCCACTCACTCCCATTTCCTGTGCTGTATTAATCACACACATCGTGTTAACCACAGAGCATATACACACAAACACAAGATCACAATCATGAGCTATTAAAGCAATCTGTTGTTCTCCAAGGGTTAAAGGAAACAGAAAGTTTAAAAGGTGAAGATTTTAGTTAGACTGACCTCCACGGACCCCCTCCAGTGGGTAAAAGAAGGCCACAAGCAGGTTCATGAGCACAGCCAGGTTGAAGGAGATGCTGCTCCAGAATGACATGTTCCTGGAGCACCAGTACAGGATGGGCTGAGCTGCATGACAGTGTATTAAAGCAAATGAACACGGGTCACTACACAGAGAGAACACTGCAGCATCCAAATCTACATTAGTTTACTAGAGTAAAAGTAAAACACAGAATAACTGATTAGTGTTTCACACAAACAAGGAGCAAGATGCATAAAATTTGTGCAATTAATGTCATTTCCAGTTAACTAAAGTCAAAGCTAAGACAAAGATGGGGACGATTTCCTACACAATGTTACATAGAACCCCCATGTTGATTAATTTTCTTTTGTGCATGGCGTGAAATAAATAATCTCTGTGGCAAAAGTCTGTCATGTTTCTCTACAGCAACAGAGCATTATCGCCATGTTTTATCAACTACACTTTAATTTTAATCACTCCAAAAGTTGATGAGGCAGTCATTTGCCGAATGAACCCAGTCTGGGGTGAAACACATTAATCAAGCACAATCAGAAGGGATCTGTATCATTTTCAGTGCCATTTTAAGCACCAAAACGGCAAAAAGGGTTCACTTTCAAGGCTAAAATCAGGCAAAACTTAAATCTATTTATGTACAAAAAATCAATTATCACGCTCATTTCACATACACTACAGCAGGGGTTTTCAAAGTCTGAGACTGTGGGCCTCCTCTCAAAGCCTAGAAAAAAACAAAACAGTAAAATTCCTCAATACTGTATCTCTGGACTATCTCTTTAACCAAATCACACACGTTTAAGGCTGTTCTGTTGATCTCTTTCGAACTAATGTAAGAACTAATGTGATATTTTTCACTTCCATTCACTGACCATCCCCTGAAACTGTTTGGATCCCCGCTGGGGAGGCCCACATTCCATTTTGAAGACCTTGGCACAACATGGTTTTCTACTTTTAGGAAAGTAAAACAACATGAATTTGCATGCACACTGTTATCCGCGTGCGCACACGCCCACACACACACACAAACACACACACCTTGGTCAGGAGATCAGTATCGTGCTTAACACTATTTTGAGCCCGACTGTTCATCAGGAAAGAAGAACTGCGGGTGGGGACTTTTAGCAACAGAAGTGACAGCATTCAGCGGTTAGCACCAGTGGAACAATATGGTCTCCAGCTGTGCTGATTCATTTGATAGGAGAGAGGTGGCTGTCGTCATGTGTTGTCACATTATAGATAAACCACTTTCCTTCGGGCCAGATATTGGGACAGGCCACAATGTTCCTAAGCCAGTCACTTCACTACAGCTGACAGAGAATCAGCAAGGGGGTCTCAAAAAATGGAAACTCAAAATAGTGTTCAGGTCTGCACGATTATGTTTTAAACTGAACAAATGTTCAGTTGTGTCCACCAAGGTTATTATAGTTAAAGCCATAATATGCAACATTTTCCTCAAAAGTAACGTAGAGACTATAAATATAATCCCTTTCAATCATCACTTATGATGCACTAGGGTGGCTGTATCTGCAGAGACCCTGCCCGTTGCCTATATTTCTTTATTTTCTCATTATTTCGCTGTGCTCAGGACGCTTTACCAACCCTAAATGTCAGCATTTGATGTCCTAGCATCTTTCTGGTGCATTTACAATTAGCTCTGACAAATCCTTCTTACTCTACCTTTAACAAAAACTACGACAAAAACTAAAACTAGGAGTGAAAAAAACATTTTAGTAAAATAAAGTTAAACATTTTTAAACAATAAAAACTAAACTGAAACAAGCAAACCCACTCCAGAAAAACTAAAACTAAACTGAATTAAAAACAAAATTTAAAAATGAAATAAAACTAAAAACTGATGAAAAACACAAAAATACAAAAATACAATAACTCTGGTGTCTACTGCCTGCCTGCTTTGGTTTTTCTCAGTAAGGTTGTGTCAGAAGTAAAGAATGTGTGACTGAGCATGACCTCAGACTGGCAGGTAGGTCTAAATGAAGCAGGTCGACCCAGTAATCCCATTAAGATGGACTGGACAGACTTGGAGCATCCTGCTAACTCAGTTGGCTCAGATACAACATGTAAGAACAACATCCTGATTGTGACTCCAGCCAAGGATCTTTATCACGTGTCACATTCATTTCTCTGCCAACTTTCCTGTCACTGTTTACTGCTGACTGTCCTAGTTTTGCTTACGACAAAGCAGCGATAAAGGAAAAGAGACATTAAATTAAAGACTCGGGACAGGCTTCACGCTCTATTCATAGTTTTTCTGCCCAGAAGAAACAACATCCTACACTTGTGTGACCTCTCAAACACCAGTTCATTGTTTGTTCACGCTGGCAGTCTTCACAGTTTTAGCTCTAAATTCACAATTCATGGTAGCACGAGACCAAAAGGTGGGGAGTGTAAAGGTTAATACACTCTGTGACCACATGAATGGCAACTTCCTGAGTCAAATCCTGCCAGAAACTTGTCTTTTGCTTTCACCTCTCTGTTTTCTGTTTACAGAAAGACAAAATACAGGAACCTGACAGTAATCTTCTTACAAAATATATGGACAGACTACAGGAACAATGTGTAAGCTCTAAAGTTCTTTTGTGTATGGACTTGCCATGTGCAACAATTATCCACCACATCACACTCACAAAGCTGACATCACTCTCATTGCTGGAAAACATCAATTTATAGCTTTATAGAACATCTTTTGTTATCTTATCTAAAATCTTTAATTAACTTAAACCAAATTATCATTATCATCATTATAATTATCAAGTTGATAAGTTGCTTATCAAGGTTTACATGCTCTCTCCACTTCCATCCCTCCAGGGTTCAGAGCTACAGGAGCAGAGTGCAGCCCCTTTCACACACAGAAGCTGCAACATCGCGGAGTTCAATTATCAGTCAGTGGTCTTTGATAACAGTCTTGTGTCTGTTTGCAGATCATGTATGACCATTACAGAGAGATTAGATTTGTTTTTGGCTTGCCAAGGATGGTAGCTATACATGAAAAAAGCAGCCATTTGGAAATTAAGACGACCAAAGAGGGAGAGTGGTCTCACAGTACTTTGTGAATACTTGGACTACCTATGGACCGATGACAGCAGGTTTTTCCCACTGGTTTTTCTATAAACTGTCAAATCATCCAGGGATTTCTTTTATAGTGAAAACCTCTTATAGTGATCGCATCCATCCGGTTTAAACAATCGATCAATACAAGTGAATGATTATTCTAATTATATCATCTTATTATATATATCATCTTCTCTTGATTTCTCTTGCAGACTACCTTCTAATTAACATTTGCTTATTTATTACATGAATATAAAGCTTTACTATTAACTGACTGTTTCAAAATACAGTACATCTGTTCCAAACTACTGTACAAATCAAATTACTGTACTGTGTATAATTCAAATACATTATAATACAGAACAGTACTGTATATAAAATACACAACGTGCAATAATTTCAACTGTTTAATATTCTGTGCAATACACAGGTTACACTGGGGTTACTACTGCATTTATGTATTTATACTGTGCATTTAAACCAACTTATACTCTTCACCCATCATCAGCACTGTTGTTATTTTTACACTACTTTTTTTTAAACACCTCTTATTTCTATTTTTTATATATTGTATATAGTTGTCTAATGCATATATTTTTATTTTTACATATTTTATCTTTACATACTTATGATTTACGTTTCTATTTTTCTATTTTCTATATGCTTATAGTATATACTTCTACTCTTGAATGGGAGCAACTGTAACACAAACAATTCCCACCCGGGATCAATAAAGTATTTCTGATTCTGATTCTGAAATATAGCTTTGTGTAGTTTTGCTGCTGCATCTCCTTGGCTCATTTTTAGCTGTTTGAAAAAAAGTTTCCTCAAAGCTTATCACGTTGAGTGATTTTCTTTTTCCCCATCATGCAGTCAGAAGCAGACAGGTTACTGCAAGGTATCATACGAGTTAAGTGAAGAAAATTGAATTACTGCTGTTTTTTCATTTTTCCATATGTTTTCATCTATGAAAAGATGCTAAATGGACACTATAAGTAGACTGCTTAATTTACTACTTAATTGCTATAAGATAATTATTTAAACAGAATCTGTATATGATTCTGTCTCAAGCTTTTTGATCCACATAAGTTGTTGATTACTGTAACTATGATCACTATAAGCAGTTTCCACTGTATTATTATTTAAACATGATTAAGTTTAATTAAACTGTTTTATACAGTGTGCCGATGCTCACACAGTTAACTGTTTCATGAAAACTAAGACATGAAAGTCTTGTTTTACTCTGTCAGTCCTGTTCTGCTCACCTGCTGAGAAAAAAAAAAAAACGTGAGAGTTCTGTGGTTGCATAACTGCAATGTTAAGTTACAGGTTCGACCTGTCTGAGGGTCAAACACTTGTGTGTATGATTTTACTTTTGCTTTTGTTGTCATAATTGGCGTTCCATGAGTGCCAAGTTGGGTACCCATGGTGCTTTCAGTGACACATCAGAATCAGGCTTTGTTGGGTGGCTGAGCCCTTTGATATGGTATCTGATCACACTACAGGTGTGGAGGCAGAGTTTGACAAATCTTACTAGATCTTCAGCTGGCGAGTTGCCAATGTGAGGTGCTGGGAAATTTTGTCTCCAGTTTCTGTTCACACGTGATGCCAACATATCGAATTAACCTAATATTTATGGAGTGTATGTGTGAAAGAGGCTTTAGTATCTGCTTCCCATTCAGGGGTGGGGGTTCTCAGGGGCCTGGAGGGATCCAAGAGGACAGCTTGTAAACCAGGAACAAAATGATAAAAAAAAGTTGAGGAGAAAGACGCACAGGGAACTGTGTTTGTGTTACCAGTAGCCTCTTGAGTACCTCGCAGCTTCTTCTGCCAGTTCATCTCATTGAAGAGGTCTTCAGAGCGCAGGAAGAAGTCGTTGATCTTGCTGCCTTGCTCGTCACGTTCTGTGGTGTAGTAGACACGGAGCTTGGACTCTTGGGTAAGGAACTCGCAGATGTTGGGCACAGGGAAGACTATCTGCTCCATGGTGCGATCCAATCGTACAATCTGGATACAACCACAGACGCAACCACCAATCACACACTACCATTGTGGTGGTCAAAAAACAACCTTGATCTCTGTCTTCTTTCACACCAAGTGGTCATAGATCATTCATTATTTAAAATTATTTGTAATTATTATTTATTTTTTATCTAATTAGAGCTGCAACGATTATTGATTAACCAATTAGTCAGTTGAAACTAGTTGAACTATTTTGATCATCAATTGATCATTTCAGTAATTTTTCAAGCAAAAATGTCAAACATTTGCCACTACCAGCTTTTTAAATGCAGATGGGGAAAAAGTAAGCACATTCCATACTAAAGTATAAGTACAGATGATAAAAAATACATGAAGTACTGATACAACTTAAGTCAAAGTGAAAACGTACAGACTCTGAAATGTACTCAAAGTGTAAAAGTAAAACGTAGCCCTCTAAAGGGCATCTCTATTTCTGTGCAAAGCTAACTGAACCTCATCTTTTCCCTGCAGCCAAGTCTGCCTCTCTTGTCCATTTAATCTTTTTATGTCTTTTACTTTGTTTTTTGTCTTGTTACATCTGTCATGTGTGATATACACTGATGGATACACCAAGGAATCATCTTTTCTAGTAGAGTTATTAGAGTCTATTAGGGTTATTATCTAGAGTTATTATCCCATCCATTTAGGCTGAAATAAGTCTTGATGTTGGGAAAGTGGCTAACGATGTAAAATAAAAAATAATCAATAACTCCCTTCAAATGCATTACAACTAAGAGCCTTTTTTTTGAAAATGTAAGGAGAAGAAAATACAGTTATTTGTGTTAAAATGCAAGGAGCAAAAATAAAATGTACCCAAGTAAAGTACAGATACCTGAAAAGTCTACTTAAGTACTATACTGAGGGATTTGTACTTCATTACTTCCACCCTCTGCTTAAATGTGAGGATTTGTCATTTATGGTAGCAAATGAAGACTCTCTGGGTTTTGGTCTGTTGGTTGGATAAAAGAAGCAATTTGAAGACTTCTCTTTGGGCACTCGGAAATTGTAAGCATTTTTCACAATTTTTTGACATTTTATAGACTAAACTATGAATAAATCATGAATATAATCAATAGTTGCAGCCCTGTTTGTAATACAAAAGGGAGTTGTTTTGTTTACAAAAGTGGTTGATGGGTTGAACCAACTATCAAGTTCAGAACAGTGTCAACAATCAGCATTCCTTCTTCTTGATGAGTGCACATGGGAAAATGTGCAAACATGCCAAAGGTGCTTGGCCTTCTAAAAACACAATCACATGCCTCTTCTTCATTGCGATGCCAAAACATGTCGCAATACTCTGCAGCTAACACAGACGTCTAATAATAGATGTCAAATGTTTGGCAGTGGACAGCAGACAAAATGTGGGAAATGTTTCACAGTAAAAGTTGAAAATAAAACAAAAAAATGACAGATCCAAAATGGAACAGGCTAGTCCGGACAAGGAAACAACAACTGACCTCAATCTGAGCTGTGTGTTTGGCATAGAACTCCAGGGCCTCGTCGCCCTCTCCATACGTCCCCCCTGGTTTCAACATAGCCTGCAGCTCCTTGTTGTGACGGGCTAACTGGAATAACAACAAACACCATCAAATCAATGACAAACGGATCAATGACAATCATTACAATGACTGTTTCTGTTATTATCAGAGAGGTTTGCTTCAAATGTGTACACGTGTTAACTTAGCATGTGTGGCAACACTAAGCCAACATTGTTGCTATTTGACAGCTGGGTTCAGTACATGCTATTTAATCTTTCTTTGAATGCAACATGTTCCGTCCATTCAACCACACGGCTCAAGGGTGTGGATTGACAGTGTGCGTTGCATAACTGTAATTGTTGTCGTTAAGTTAAATCATGGTTTGAACAGACACTCTGCTATTGAGCTGTGCACATTTAGCCCAAGGGCTGAAAAAGAGGAGATGAGTATATAATGGCAGGTGTCACATGTCTGTAGCAGCCACAGGAAATGACACGGACATACAGTAACAGTGCAGCCATTGACTATCCCCTGACTATGTCATATATTATGTGGTCAGCATTTACTCATGGGTGTGTCTCGCTCCATGCTGATTTTATGGATAGGTGGTGACTTACTTAAGGGTTTACCAAACTTTTTCATGTCAAGGACCCTCAAAATAGATGCTTATAACACCACAGATCCCCAATTTGAGAGTATTTTGCCTTAAGGAATCTCCTCTGAGTATTTTGTTTGAATTTCCAGGAAAAACAAGCCTTTATATTCACTTGTAATTTTATTAATTATATTCAATTTATAGTTAATTTAAGCTACTACAAGGACCTTTCATATTATGTTGATTTTGGAGGCCCCTGTGGACAAAATCAGTAGTGTTTCCTCCACCGTGACCACAAAATGTGACATCAAAAATAAAATTATCTAAATAACAGTCTCCTCCTGGCTAACTTGCTCCTCACTGTAAGTCTGTCAGGGAAAATGTAAACACAGGCTTGTTTTATCTGATCACAGAGAATCTCACCCAGTGGCGGGCACTAAGAATAACTATATAGAAATAGTCAGTCTTCTCACGAACGGTCTTGTTATCTTATTTAGGTCATATGGAGTCATCAGTTATAAAACTGAGACTATTTCATAACCAGTTAAAAACTCCTAGTAGTAGCCATAATGATCAAACTATGATCTCTATATATTATAATCAATTAAAACAGCCAAAACTATTTCTTTCCTTGCTGTTAAAACTTTAAAAAAAAAACAGTAAGAAAGATAAAAATTTTTATTCCTGCTTTTGCTGGGGACACTCCAAAACTCACTACAGGACTCCTGTTGGTCCCCAAACCCCAGTTTGAAAACAACTTACTTGATGTGCCAGGATGTAGATATTATGGCCAACATTGCGTGGAGAGGCAGAGTGCTCCTCCTCGCCATCCTCACCCTCCTGCGGCTCCTCTACCTCTATCTCACCCTGCATGTAGGCCTTTTTGATCACTTCCACCTGAAGGAATAGAGACCATCAGATAACGTCCACATAACACTGTGTGATGATTTATAATACATGGTGTCATACGCACCAGCTCTTTAGGCCTCATGTTGTACAGTATCCTCTCAGCGTTCTCGCTGTCATGGCGACTCTCCATAATTGCCAGGAGAAGCTTAGAGGCATTATTCTACAGAAATATGAGAAAGCACACATAACAGAATCAACTCACAAATATTATTACTTTGCCACGTGTCATTGTCATGTAATTTGTCACAGAGGACTTTATGATGAGGAGTTGTAATAACATAGTTTGGCATTACTTCATTTAAGCCAACTTGTCTCAAGATTTTCTTCAGTCTGTGATATTTCCTGTAATGACCTGATAATCTCCAGAGAATGCTGTGTCTTAACTGTCGCTCGCCAAGTAGTTCATAACTCTGGGGTGTGACCATGATGACTAACATTACACTTGCGGCTGCACTGCATTATTATTTTCTCAGAGCTACTGAGGGTGATGTAATTGGTACAGTAAACTCTGCAATTCATTGATTCACTTCTCCCTTTCAATGTTATGTCTGATGTTTGTTTTATAACTCTCACTAATTTTAAGTAAGCTAAATCAGTGTGATGAGAACAGTTTTCCACAGGAATAAGAAAAATGCACCATCAGACAGGAAAAAAGACTAATATACCGGTTATGTAAGAGTGCAAGTGTCCTGAAGTGTTGTTTCCTCTTCAAAACCACTGAACTAACCAATAGTCACTCACTTTTAGTTCCAGCACCAGATCCATCCTCTTCTTGCCAAGGGGGTTGATGTCGTTGAGGATGAGAGCGATGATGATGTCAATACCATTACATTCATGAGTGGCAATGCAGTTCTGAGGAGCAGATGAAATGAAAGTAAATGAGAGCATAGAGAGAGATGCTAGCAGCATTATTATTGAAGGACTTTAATGTAAACACTCAACAAGAACAAAAAAATATAATTTTTATTGCTCCAATATTTTCTGGTATGATCAGATAACAAACACAATCTATACTCTATTAATCTCAATTTACCCATGACTTATACTGACACAAAATTAGTTACAGTTACAGTACAGATGGTGT
>JAJHUR010134148.1:1174-31382 GCA_027495735.1 Lutjanus campechanus
ATTCTGATGTTTCTGAATGATGTTTAATTTATTATTTATTTATATTTAACATACAGGAGTACTGTGGTTTTGTTTGTTGAAAAAATGAATGTCCTGAAATTCAAGGATTTCATTTTTATTTGCCGGTAGGGCTGTGAAATAGGCCGAGAAATAGGTATAAATTTTTGATATACTTGGTCTTAAAAAGGGCTTAAAAAGACTTGAATTTAACTTGAAGAAACCTGTAGGAACCCTGTTTTAGCTCATACTCATAGACTGCATTGTTGGAATATTCATATTACTATAATGAAAAAATACTTATTTGATTTTGACTCATTTTTTATGCTGTCTGCTATGCCCCATTTAGTTTTGTGAAATTCAGTGTCATTTGTCTGTGTCCAGGCTAACCTGGCCATCCAGGAAAGCCGTCTGAGAGTGGCTAATAATGAGCTAGGCAAGGCTGAGGCTCAGCTGGATGAAAAGCAAGCAGAGTTTGACAAAGTCAAGGCCAAATGTGATGCTGCTATGAAAGAGAAACAGGTGTCGTTCAGCCTGATAAGACATTTTAATATTGCATGCATTTCAGGTTAGAAATTGAAATTGCTGATCACCTAAAATATATATGTTTTTCAGGACTTGTTGGATGATGCTGAGATGTGTAGGAATAAAATGCAGGCTGCATCTGCACTGATTGATGGACTTAGTGGAGAAAAAGTCCGCTGGATTGAGCAAAGCAAAGAATTTAAATCACAGATCAACAGGTAGGTTACAAAGGAAACAGATTTATATATTGAAAAATCACTTTCCCATGGGACACAAAAACATTTAGGGGACATTTATTATTGTTACAATGGGACTGTTTTTTTTTCAGAGATATTTATGGTTTTATGAAGCCTTTAAATTAGGTAATTTGCTTCTGTTCTTGGCAGACTTGTGGGTGACGTGCTCCAGCTCACTGGCTTCTTGTCTTACTGTGGGCCATTCAACCAGAGTTTCCGTGACATGTTGTTGAAGGACATCTGGGAAGCAGAACTCAGGAGCTATAAAATCCCTTTTACAGAAAACCTCAACCTCATCTCTGCCCTAGTGGACCCTCCCACTGTAAGAAAAACACAAACTAATTTTAATTTGTCCTCACCATTAGCTGCTCAACATCATGATGTATGTGATTGATGTGCTTAAACGCATTCACACTCTTTATGTCAAAGATAAGTGAGTGGAACCTTCAAGGACTCCCAGGAGATGACTTGTCTGTGCAGAATGGCATCATCGTAACAAAAGCAACAAGATATCCCCTCCTCATTGATCCCCAGACTCAGGGAAAGGCTTGGATTAAGGAAAAAGAAAAGGCTAATTCATTCCAAGTACATTGTGAAATGCAGTGGAGTGGTGTCATTTAAATTCAAGTTGTTTGGCTAACACTTGGTATAGAATAATATGTGATCTCTCTTTCAGGTGACATCACTCAATCACAAGTTCTTTCGTTCTCATTTGGAAGACTGTCTCTCCTTGGGACGTCCACTACTTATAGAAGATGTTTGTGAGGAGCTGGATCCTGCCCTTGACAATGTTCTTGAGAAAAACTTTATTAAATCTGGAACCAGTTTCAAGGTAATCAGCTGTAATACCCACTTAATAATTTAAGTGTAAATTAAATTAAATTATTAAGTAAAAATTAATAATACTACTGTATGTACAGTACTTATAAATTCTTGGATTTGACTTGTGCAGGTTAAAGTGGGAGACAAAGAGGTAAATGTGATGGATGGCTTCCAGCTCTATATAACCACTAAACTGCCTAACCCAGCATACACCCCAGAAGTCAGTGCCAAGACATCCATCATTGATTTCACTGTAAACATGAAGGGCCTGGAGAACCAGCTACTTGGTCGTGTCATCCTTAGAGAGAAACACGTGAGTGTCTGTTTTTTCCATGTTGTACAAAACAGGTTTTCCTCACATTAAATCTATTAGTAGTGGTAAATAATATAACATTAAACGGGGAAACAGTTGTATTAATGTCAGTCTATGACCCAGCAACAAGAATTTTAGGGGCATCATTAAACAAGTCTGTTGTGTGCTAGGTTAGCTGAATCAGTGTTTTCTCTAACAGTATGTTACCTTGTTATTCCAGTGTCAGGCAGGTAATATTTATCATGCCTTGGCCTGCACATGAATTTTAGTTCCACTAAGAGAGTTATTCCGTAATTTCTTTTAACAGGAGCTAGAAGCAGAGAGACTGAAGCTTATTGAGGATGTAACAGCCAATAAGAGAAAGATGCAGGAGTTGGAAGACAACTTGCTGTACAAACTCAGCAGCACAAAAGGTAGATTCATGCCAGTTTCTTCAAAGACATATCTAAAATGTATTTATATATTTGTTAAATTTTCTGTGTTTCTGTTTGCATGATTAAAGGTTCTTTGGTTGATGATGACTCCATGATTGGCATTCTGAGTACAACAAAGCAAACTGCCGCTGAAGTCAGTGCAAAGCTCACTGTTGCAGCAGATGCAGAGTTGAAGATCAATATAGCTCAAGCAGAGTATCGTCCCGTAGCCTCCCGAGGCAGCATCCTTTACTTCCTCATCACAGAGATGAGCATGGTCAATGTCATGTACCAGACCTCTCTGGGCCAGTTCCTCAAAATCTTTGACCTGTCATTGGCAAGGTATGGTTTCATTACAACTAATTTAAGAAGTATGGCTAAACAATCTTGATGTTTGTTTTGAGGATGTAGCATGGGCCTTTAACAGCTGTTTTACTATGGATTCTATATTCCACACTATGTTGTAACTGAACTGTAAGTTAAATTACCCAACCACGGCTTACTCTAACAACCAGCAACTTTGTGACATAGCATTCATCACCTTTGTCATTTTAACAATGTACTTTCGCAGGTCTGAGAAGTCCTCTAAAACTCAGAAGCGAATTGCAAACATCATTGACTATCTGACTTATGAGGTGTTCAGATACACAGTGAGAGGCCTGTATGAAAACCACAAGTTCATCTTCACACTCTTACTGGCCCTCAAGATTGACTTACAGAATCACAAAATAGAGCATAACAAATTTCACATTCTTATTAAAGGTAAGCCAAACATCACTGCCAATAAGATTTCATGAGCATTTTTATGGCATCTTATAACATGATGACTTCTTTGAATACACAAATAGGTGGTGCAGCTCTTGACTTGAAGACCTGCCCCCCAAAGCCATTCAGTTGGATCCTGGATATGGTATGGCTAAACTTGGTAGAACTCAGCAAATTGTCACAGTTCAGAAACATCATAGAGCAGGTGAGCTTAAGTTCCAGAGATCATACATCTGAATCTTCCATTTAAGTGCCCTTACAAGTTGTTGCTATCATATTTTCAAGGTGTCTCAAAATGGGAAACCGTGGAAAGCATGGGTCAATCTTGATGCCCCAGAGGAAGGTGTCATCCCAGATGTATACAACTCCCTTGATGTCTTCCATAAACTTTTGCTGATAAGGTTGGATCCTACTGGCAGTCATGTTGCGCAATATGATACTGAATACAATATTCTGACAAGCTACTATTTTCACAGGTCATGGTGCCCTGACCGCACCTTGTCTCAGGCCAGAAAGTATGTAGGAGAAGCCATGGGCATGAGGTTTGCTGAGCCGGTTCTCTTGAACCTTCACAGCACATGGGAGGAGAGTGACCCTCGTACCCCTCTAATTTGCTTCCTTTCTATGGGCTCAGATCCCACTGAGCAAATTGAAGCACTTGCAAAGAAACTTCAACTTGGTGAGCTTTCCTACCCACATTTATAAGCTTCTCATCTTAACCTTGAAGAAGTGTACATGGGCAACATGTCATGATCTTATTACATGGTTGTGTCTTACAGAATGCAGAGCTATATCCATGGGGCAAGGGCAAGAAGTGCATGCAAGGAAGCTTGTTCAGACATCAATGACACAGGTGTGTATTCTAAGTTACTGAAGTAGTATGTTATTTGGGTAATTTTTAAAATGATGGCTAAACAGGTCACCTGTTCTGGGTATATAGGGAGGCTGGGTCCTATTGCAAAATTGCCATCTGGGCCTGGAGTTTATGGATGAACTGCTAGAAACTATCTCAACTGCAGAGACCATGCACAGCACTTTCAGGGTGTGGATCACCACAGAACCACACAATCGATTCTCTATCACACTCCTCCAGGTGACACTTTTTAAAGCTTTCATGTAATGATGAATTACTTCATTGTTCACTATAATTTATTACTTCCTGTTTTACTTTATTTTCTGACTTCTGCAAATACTGTGGTAAATTGTTGCAATTGTTTCTCACTCCTTAATCTGTAGTCCTCGATCAAGTTTACCAACGATCCACCACAAGGAGTGCGTGCTGGCTTGAAACGAACATTTGCGGGAATTTCACAGAACCAGTTGGAAGTCAGCAACCTTCCCACGTGGAAGCCCATGCTGTACAGTGTGGCCTTTCTTCACACTGCTGTACAGGTACTATTCAGTCAGTGTTTTTAAATGTAAAGTATGCTTAACAGTTTCCAGTAAAACTATGATTGAACAGCATAATTTACAATTTACTTGTGGTCTGGAGTTTTTGTCTCTCCAGTTACTGAAGAACGTTCTTCATAACCATGCAGTTTTTTTCTTTAGCATTAATTGATGCTCATTTAGTTGATTTGATGTGTAATCATTGGTTTTATTACGGCCTTTTTTTAGGAGAGACGCAAATTTGGACCATTGGGTTGGAACATACCATATGAGTTCAACTCTGCTGATTTCACTGCAAGTGTTGAATTTGTTGAGAGACACTTGGATGATTGTGGCCCCAGGAAGGTGATGACTCAGCAAGAGTGGTCAAACTTTAAAGATTTTCTTATTATATTCATTCACTTTTTTATTTTGAGTATTTTTTCCCACAGGATGTGTCCTGGGTTACTGTGCGGTACATGCTAGCTGAGGTGCAGTATGGAGGAAGGGTCACAGATGACTATGACAAACGCCTGCTCAAGTGTTTTGCACGCGTAATAATCCAATTTTTGTGTTCACTGATATGTTGCATCTCCTTGATCAATGCTTTTATTATTATTTTTTATTTATTTTTTTAATTTTCTTTTGCAATACATGAGAATGAGTGTTTTTCATTGCAGGTGTGGTTCAGTAAAAAGATGTTTGACCCAGCATTTTGCTTCTACACGGGCTACAAAATTCCAGTGTGCAAGACAGTGGAGGAGTACATGGAAAACATTCAGAGTTTGCCCACTGTGGATTCACCACAAGCATTGGGGCTGCATCCTAATGCTGATATCACGTAAGAAAAAACATCATTCTAAAACTAGAAATGATACTGTAGATACTGTGCTTATTATGTGGAATGTTATAACATTCATGCTTTGGTACAATATTAACTAGGTATCAGACGAACACATCTGCCGAAGTACTTGATACAATCACAAATATCCAGCCCAAGGAAAGTGCAGGGGGATCAGGAGTGACTCGGGAGTCCATTGTTTATGACATGGCAGAGGACATGTTGGAGAAACTGCCCCCTGATTATGTGCCACACGAGGTCAGTTTATTGGATAATTAGGGTTTTAGTCACCAATTCTTGCAACAACTAAAACCTAAATTCTTCAACTTTTACTGGTAAAGGTCAAAGCCAGACTGTTGAAGATGGGAGCTCTGAACCCAATGAACATCTTCCTACGTCAGGAGGTGGATCGAATGCAAAGGATCATCAGCGTGGTGCGCACTAGTCTGACTGACCTGAAACTGGCCATTGATGGTACCATCATAATGAGTGAGGTCAGATTACTAATTCATCCTATTTCTCTCTCTAAAACACCAGTGCTTTACTGTTTTTTTCTTAAAATACTAACTTACAAATTTGTAATTCAAGTCTAACATTTTTTCACACAATTAATATTGACTGCAATATTGAAATGTTTAATTTTGAATATAAAGTGCCAAAAAATGTATTCTTGAAAATGTGATGATTAAAATATTTTGCAAAACAGGATTTTCCTGAGGGTTTAAAGTGTTGTGAAACTACTGATCTATACTTGACTTCTAGAACCTCCGTGATGCCCTGGACAATATTTTTGATGCCCGTGTGCCAAATCTGTGGAGGAAAATCTCATGGGAGTCATCCACACTGGGCTTTTGGTTCACAGAGCTTCTGGAAAGAAACAAACAGTTCTACAGCTGGGTGTTTGAAGGGCGGCCCAAAACATTTTGGATGACGGGCTTCTTCAACCCACAAGGTGAGTAACAGTTTGTTGTAGACTTAGGAGTTATTAAACTTGTCTTACACCAAGAAATGAATAAACACTAGACAGGTTGTATTGATGCTTAAGTCATTGTAGTGTAGAGTTTGTCTGTGGTAAAATGAGCTGAAGTGAAGACCTCCAGCAAATGTCACAATCAGCTGGGGTTGAATCAGACTTAAGCTAGTAATGTCTTTACCTGTGGGACATTTGCAGGGTTCCTAACAGCTATGAGACAAGAAGTAACTAGGGCAAACAAAGGCTGGGCTCTGGACACAGTCACACTGCACAACAAAGTGCTGAAGCAGGCAAAGGAAGAGATAACAGCCTCGCCTACAGTGAGTCAAAAAAAACATGGAAAAACCAGCAATACACAAATAATAATACACTAATCTCAAATCCAGTTTATGCTGAAATTCATGATAAAGTTTGTTGGACATGTCTTCTCATTGTGAGACAAGTTAAAGATTGTTGTTTATTTTGTCAATGAATGCCTTTCCTCAAAGGAGGGAGTTTATGTTTATGGTCTGTACCTGGATGGCGCTGGCTGGGACAGGAAGAACACCCATCTCATTGAGTCTGCACCCAAAGTGCTCTTCACATCCTTGCCTGTTATCCACATGTTTGCCATCAACTCCACCGCCCCCGTGGACCCTAAGCTGTATGTGTGCCCCATCTACAAGAAACCAAGGCGCACAGACCTGAATTACATCACAGCAGTGGTTTTGCCTACTCCCCAGTCACCAGACCACTGGATCTTGCGTGGGGTTGCCCTGCTCTGTGACATCAAATAAAAGATTGCTGCAAGTCTGCATTAATGTGTAATATTTCTTAAAAGATAAATTAAATGATTTTGAATGTCAAACGCCTGATCTCTACCACACATCTTCAGACATGTCTGAATGCTGTTGAATATTAGCATCTCATTATTATTGATTTAAAAACCTGTTGAGGTCTTTGCATCTGACATAATAGGCTTGGCATTGATCTGGAGGAAGTTGAGTTTTCTGATAGGTGTGACTCTCACCAGTCATGTAAATAGCACTACAGGTAAATGGTTCTAGTGTTTGAGATTGTCACATTAAACATAAATCTGTTTGCATGAATTTGCACTAAGGTCATTCACACATGCATGTAACCCTATGTCAACATGTGGACATTCTCCCTTATAAATCACATACAGAGGAATTCCCACAGTTTAATTTAGATTATATAAAATATTAAATTAACACCATTAATTTTCTTTCAAAGTCCACACAGTCTACACCTCCTCACCATTGTGTTTCAAACTGTTCCTCAAGAAGTACACATAAAAGCTTGATGTATAAAAAGTTTTAGCAGGCTCAAACTAAGAATCACAATCAAAACCAGAGTCAACGAGGGGAATGGGAAGAGAGATTCATGGTCACACCCTGGACAGAGCAGCTACTATATTAATGTGGAGAGGGACCCTTGACCAATGTGCAGGTTAGGACAACACAATAATCTGATAAACTATGCATACATCACCCCAGAACAAACAATTAATTCTCCATGCGTCTTCTGTTTTCACAGAACCTGACAAAGCTAGTGGCTTCAAACAATATGGACATATCCCATCTACTGAGGACAAAGCTGTCAGTTTGATCACCATGTTCCTGTCAGTCCTGTTGTGTTTAATGTAAGAAAGTAGTTTCCTACATTATCTTGATGCTTTTTGTGAATTGAATGATATGTTGAAATTGACAGTTATTTTGTATACAGGGTGAGAGGAGAGATACAGCCCAAAAGGCCAAACACCTCAGAAGAGAAAGACACCACCACACCCACACCAGCACCAAAATGCAGGTAAGTCCTCCCAGTGAAGAGTTCGACTGAGCAGCTACCTGAGAACTATGGTGCACCAAATTACATCAGTCAAAGTACAGGTGTAATCAGGCTCTTATTAGTCACTTCCTGTAAAACGGTGCCTCTGACCCATGGAAGAACATGAGACAGGTGTTCTAATGCACACAAACCAATGCATCCTTTGTTTGGTGTGGCTGAGGATTGAAACCAACAGTGTATTCAGCCTGTCCAGGCAACAGTATAGTACAGACATGTTTGAAACATACTTAACAAATAGATGATAATTTTGATATGCGACACTATTGAAATCCATTGTAATCGGCTGAATTTAAGATGACCACAGCCGGTGTCCTATAATTAGCAAACAACTATTTTTTGTGTGATTTGGAAAAGATTTTGAGTGTGAGTGTAGTATTTTATAGTCAAGAGGAGAAAACCAAATAATATTAATTGCATAACAGATGGTTGATCTGTTAAAACTGCTCATAATCTCACTCTTTGAGATGTTTTCAAACATGATAAGTACAGAAATTAGCAGTGACTTTAAATCTACAGCAGTTTCATTTGAGTGACATACTTGTCTAGGGCTGCAACTAACAATTATTTTCTTATTTAATTAAATAGTCAATTATTTTCTTGATTAATTGATTAATAATTGTTTGCCTGTAGATTACCGGAAAATGGTGAAAAATGTTCATCGTTTCCTAAAGCCGAAGGTGACGTCCATAATGTCATGTTTTGCCCACAACCAAAAATATTCAGTCTGCTGTTATGGAGGAGTAAAGAAACCAGAAAATATTCACATGTAAGAAGCTGAAATCAGTTAAATTTTTCTTAAGAATTCTTCAAACCCATTAATTGATTATTAAAATAGTTGGTGATTAATTTAACAATCAATTAGTAATTAATTAATCGACTAATCGTCGCAGCTCTGTACTCGTCTAATGTTAGTACTTAGCTGCTCAGAAAACCAATATTTACTGCTTACATCTTTTAAAAATGGAAGAGATAGAGGACATCTTTGACATGCACAAACTTGTAGCTTGGGGTTTTGACGGGAGATTTTCAGACTTGGTGGCAGACAGATAAAAGTTAATTGCAGATGCCATTAAAGGTCCAGTGTGTAATATTTACATGGATTTATTGACAGAAAATGGAATATAATATTCATATGTATGTTTTCATTAGTGTACAATCACCTGAAAATAAGAATTATGTTTAAGCTACCTTAGAATGAGCCATTTACATCCACAGACCGTATGGGTCCTCTTCCATGGAAACTACCACAAAACGGACAAACCAAACACTGGTTGGCTGGCTAAGAGGAAGACACTTGATTTCCAGTTGATTGTCTGAATATTACTCAAGGAAATTAATGCAAAATTAAGCCATTAACATGTGTGCCAGTGCATGCTATGCACATGTGCACAAGGCAAGGGAGGGAGAGCTGTTTGAGTGACATGTCCTTTTTCTCAAAGTGAATGCTGGGGCGAAGACGAGCAACTGGCGCCAGCCATCAAATCCTCCCCACCCTCTGAGTGATCCCCAATTATGTCAAGAGGGGAAAATGGTGTCCCTTTGAAAAGTGTTCTTAATCAAACCCAATTAATTCCGCTCCTTTCCCTTATTATTTCCACCATGGACCACGTCCCGCTAGTCAGCCTGTTAACTAGAGCCTGGGCCCCAGCGAAGGTCACGCTTGGCCAAGCAAAATAACATAATAATGTGTGTAATTAATTACTAGTTCTGAGTGCGTCTCTAGCAAATTCTGGGTGTTGCTACACTAAGTCTTTCTGACAAAGGTGTGGTGAGAGAGGGTTATCTTTAAAAACAGCATAGCCTTTTCATCTACATCCTCTCTACTGATTTATTATGCCAAACTGCTGAGGCATGTAAAAGGTATGAATATTGACCAGTTGCTCTCCCTGCAAAACTAAAGGGTAGCAATTAATAGCAGGCCAGTGACAGAAATGACTTTACTAGGTGCATAATTTCCTATCCTGGGCAATTATTTTCATAGTGCAGAGGTGCAGAACCCTACATATTCTTTGATAAACCTTAATATAATTTGTGTTTTTATTATGTTCCCAAGAGTCAACCAAACAAAGACTCTTCTGCTCTTGTATCCAATGTCAGAGGCTCAAAGACTAGAATAAATTTTAGCAACAAGTCTAAAACAGTTGACATGTATAGACAGGAAGTAAGTTTCCCTTACCAGTGGATAAAGAGACCCCTAAGGATTTAAGCAGTAGCAGTCCATTAAACATGGTAAAAGCTGGGGCAATATTTACTTTGGTTCTATTTTAAATGGGGTATTGTAAAAAACCACAGGTCCAGGTTTTAACCCAGCTCATGTGGCTGATGATGATACTGATGCAATGCTGCCACGGCAAGCAGTTAGCTTTGATACTTTTAGTCTTACTCTTTAGCACTGTACCTCACTAAAGACTTAATATTAGTATGTGCATTATAACAGGACTATTTTTCCTGTTTCTCTTATATGTCCCTCCTGTAGCTCAAGTGCTGATATAACTTTATCAAATTAAATATAATAAAAAATGTTGTTTTTTTAATTTACGACTTTTATATTCATACCTCTTCTCCTTAGAGAATCTTTGCACAACACTGTTTCTGTGTAATATACTGAAGCTTGAACACCTCTCATAAATTCTTTGATTCAGTATCTAATAATTTCCTACCCCAACCTCCAAATCTATTTTACTATAGATAGAAGCTGTGGAGTATCTGGTTGATGCCAACATAAAAAATGAAGTTGGCTATGTCAGAAGATAGTAGGTATTGAGTTTGTCTGCCTGCTAATACATTGTTGCAAAGTACTCAGATGCAAAATAGACCTCTATATAAACCTCCATCCAAAAATAAATTGGAGCAGCAAAGCCACACAGGCTTCTGGAGGGCAATTAGAGCTTGAGCCCTTGTGGCCTCTGCAGCCTAGCAGGCGGGGCCTCCTGACACCCCTGGTTGGGCCTGATGGAGTGGAGCTTCATCTGTCTAACGGCCTGGCAAAGGTCCACAGGCCTGGACGAACACAACAGGCCTCCATCAGGCCAGCTCGTCTGTCACAGCTTACATGGCCTATTGTACACCAGTGCTCATTAACGGCACTAAGTCATATTGGTGGCTCACTAATGCTTGTGTAGAAAGAAAACAAGACCCACATTCAAAGTGCTTTCAAGTGGTGCTACTGTAAATTTATTCTGTTTTGCGCATGGAAAAAAGTCACATTCTAAAAACTTGAAAGGACTAGAAAATAATATACATATCAATGATAAAAATATTTAAAAATAATAAACATTGTCACACATTTATAAATGTGTCTTCTAGTAATAAGAAATGTTCTTTTTTTGTATATCTTTGGCCTTTTAGTCCACTGTTGTCAACAGGGAATATAACAAAATAAACAACAAAAAATATAAAACTGGTAGTGTGGATTCTTCCATGTCTAAAGGCCATGATATACAGATAATGTTTTGAAGTGATGTAAATTATCACTCTTTCTTTATCTTTATCTTCTTCTTTCTTATGGTGTACACGGTAGCCATCTGTTGTCAGCAATTTTTATTCAAAACCTTGCCAAGGTGCTAGTATCACCTTTAGATAGGTATTGATAATTTGAGAGATTGTGGAAATTTGTTTACTTTCAAGAGCCAGAAAGAAAATTTACTTTGCCAGCCCAGCACACACACCAAATAGACACATATAGTATAAAACACACAAGCAATATCACCAAGACCTTATGTCTCAAGCATCAGTGCAACGTCATTTCCTTCTAGTTGTGGTCCAACAATTACAACAAACTGTGCTACTTCCAAGAGGTAAGAGAGGCTGCCAGCACCCATTAACTTTCTCACTCTAAATCCACCTGACTTAAGTGAATATTTTGTCAACAATACAATGAGGTGCATCCTTTACCAATAAGGATGAAGATTAAGATAGTGCATAATGAAAAAAACAACATTGATATGCTGTGCTGTTGTCTTTTAAATTAGAAATGATATAAATGGTCAAGTTAGAAGGGAGGGGCAAAGTTAATCAGGTCTTGAAACTGTTTTTTCGGGGGCATCTGAGGGCATTCTGTCTATGGCTGAGAATCCGGGGTTAATCGCTTTAAAAGCAGTAATTAGGTGTTAAGAGGTATGCTTGTCTGTTTAAATTAGCCTCCGAGCCAGATTACGCTCTGTGACTTCCGTTAGCCTCCCCCATCAGGATTCAAAGCGCTCCAAAAGGGCAGTTTAATTATTCAAATTAAAAAAACACATATATCACTTTTGAAATTACATCAAACTTGCAGCAAGCAGGAGAAGTGGTTTCAAAATTTATACCCACTTTCAAAGCAACTGAAAATATATCAGAAGATGCTCGGCAGCATTTACCGGTCCAGAAAAAAAATAGATAGAAAATAGAAAGAGAAAACCCAACCAAACAGACATAAAAGGAGAAAACCCTCTTTGAATGAATCAAATTTATACCACTTTAACTGTCTAGCTCTGAGCCAATGCCCCCCTCAAAGTACAACACAGTGTCTAATAATCCACATGAAGACAATTGTACTCCAAGGGAGCAGGAAAATCTTGCTCCCAGGTACATCTAGACAGAGTTAGGGCCAGTGGTACATTTTTCTTATAAAATTATAATTTTTCCACAAAAAGGACATCCCTTAATTAAGACAGCAAAAATTTGTTCAAATTTGTTGAAATGCCTCAAGTAATAAGTCCAAATTAAAAACAAAAAAAAGAGAAAAGAAATGTTACTACTGAACACATGGCTCTATTTAGCCTCTCTTTTACTATATTGCAATTTGTCAGTATTGTCTGAAATTTATCAGAAATATACTAAATTATTGTTGACACAAGTGTTAAAACATTCATGTTGATGATTTTTTCTTACTCAAACAAGAGTCTATTCCCAAACCCTTTGAGCTAAATTAATATGACCCCCAAGTGATTTGAGGCTAAAAATGGTTCTTTTAAAATTAATTACATTCACATTTAAAGTGAATTTTGAAAACTTCACAAGTTCATTTTCAGAGTTCCTTATGACTCCTTTGGTGTCATGTACCTTTTTCTTCACTGGTACATGAAACAAACAGTGGAAAAGCAGTTTGTAAACATTCACTAGAGCAGCCCAATAATCTGTCCACTGTGCCTCATCAGATCACATGTGCTGCCAGGTTTTGTCCATTGACTGAATGTGCTCTTTGGCCTTCATCCTGAGTGCTGCGATGCTGGAGCTCCTGTCGTCCTCCATTGGGTATTTATCGTTGAAGCTGGGGGGGCACTGGTAGGGAGGAGGGCCCATTGGCTGCATACCTTGGACCATGCCAGGTGGGGTGTTGAGGAAACTGTGGCTTGGATAGGCAGGCTGCAGGCCCTGTGGTGAACCCATGAACCCTGAGATGGTATGCATGGGTGTGGCACTGGAGATGGGAGAGGTCAGCCAGGGATCTAGGGGCATTGGGTTGGCCACTGGGCCCACACTAGGAGGAATTGGGGGACGATTGAAGGATAGCATGGGAGAATCATGGATCTTCATAGTGCTAGTGTCCATCTTTTCTTGACGTCTCCACTTGGCCCTCCGGTTCTGGAACCACACCTTGAAAAAGAGAAATAAAGATGAGATGAGACAACAGATAATACCACTAGGGGTCCTGTTCGACCAAATTAGTTCTGGTTCTTGAATTGGTTCCAATCAAGATTCTTAGAACCTTGGTGCTATCTAGGGATCCAGCCCACGTTTCCTCCAGTTTTTGGCAGAACCATTGTAATCTAGGATCATTGTAAACAGGGAGCTGCACAATGCAAAACAGCCTGTACAATATGACACACCCACTTTGGTTCTCAAAGAAAAGCTGTTTTTGGTTTCACCAGGGAACCAACTTTTCGGATTCCAAACAGAATTCAGAATTCAAAATTAGATGTGCAAACCAGAACAGAGGTGGTTCTGTATTTGTGAACAGGGCCAATAGGTGGTGGTCACAAACTTATTTAGTTATTTAGTTAGTTGCTTTGTTGCTGGCAATAATTTGGTGATGAAATGATGAATAAATTGTAGATTTTTCAGTATAAATTATTCAACATTGTGAGCCTAATGAGGCCTATGGCAAAAAATTGAACACGATTAACCACAAATTAAAGCTGCAGTTGTCTGTTCAGTACAGCACGTACTGAGTATTACCAGCGGTAAACCATTAGGATATCAGATGGTCCTCACCTGAACTCGAACCTCAGGCAAGTTAACCTTCATTGCCAACTCCTCACGGCTGTAGACATCAGGGTAGTGTGATTTCTCAAAGGCTCGCTCCAACTCATGAAGCTGATAGGTGGTGAATGTAGTACGGTTTCTTCTGTGTTTCTTTTTAGTGTGCTCGTCATCTTTTATGGCCTCTGGAGACCCCTCAGCAACATCCAGTTCCTTCTGCAGGTTTCCCATTTCTTCATCACACTTGTCACCAGAGAAAAGGTCGGATTCTAAAATGAAGGACAGGGTAATGGAAAGCTGTGTAAGATTTAACAAAATTTATGTCCATTAGCACATGTCAGAATAAATGTGAATTAACATTTTAAACAACCAAATGGTGTGTCCCTGGTATCAAAGCAGTAAGCAGTTGTTAAATTTTGGCAACACGTCCATCTTGACAAATTGTGTTTGGCCGAGTAAGGACAGAAGAAGGTAGTGCTGCAAGGGCAATTAAGGATCTTGGAGAGGTAGAACTACAGTACGTTTAAAACTACAAAAGCAAACCGGTGAGTCAAGGAGTCCATTAGTTTTATGCACTACCCCAATGTCAAAGTCAAGTGTAATGATATGTCAGTGAATCTTTGAGAATTTACACCTCAAGGAACACTTGGTTAAGATAAGAGGTAAACTTTTTCTCAGAGCAGCGATTGACAAAGTTTCTTCTGTGTTTTGTATAGGCAAACCAAGACAACTTAATGTGTTAAGTGTACACGTGACTCTTCAAAAGTCATTCCCCACATTAGTTCAACCAGAAATGTTAACAGTGTTAGCAATATCTGGCAATCTGCACTTTGTTACATTAACATGGTTCACATTTTAAAAAAATTGGGTCTCTTATTCATTCTGGAAACAGTCACACTAAAAAAATCATCATAGCTCTGAATACCTGCAGTAAAACTTACAATGCTTTTATTTTATTTCTTTGATATCAAATCTAATCTCATGCTGTCTTTTGTTTAAATTTGAGATAAAAAAAAAAAACATTACCAGAGGAAATGTGTGTGTGTTGATCATTTCAAAATACATTTAACAAACAGCCTCATCAAAAAGTGAAATCTTAACTGTTCTCATGATAAAACAGCTTAATGACTGATGCCCTTTATACAGTTGACAGGTTTGTAAACACCAGAGGTTTGGCAAGTCCAAATGACATCATGTCTTTTCACTGAATTCTTCCCTTGCAGTAATCCCATAGTAACAGATGCTACCACTTAAACCTGAGTCCCCGCCTCCTCTAATAACAAGAGACTTTAGTTGGTTTGCACAAGCCGAGTAAACAGTCATAGTCCAGATTAAATAGATGTACAGTAAAGCAAGTGAGGAATGTGTATGATTTACCAAAGCTCGTTAATCATATCAAATCGCTTAAGGCAATATGGTCAACAGATCATTAGTTTGAAATAAGAATGCTAGGCAGTCAAAGATAATTAAAGGTAATTTTTGAAATCTTAAAAGTATGATTGTTTAAAGGGTATTCCACATCAGCACTATCCCACCTAAATATTGCTATCATTTACTATAATATGGTGAACCCCACATTAACCATGAAACTTTTGAGATTTTATTTATTTATTTATTTTGTTACAAGGAAAGTTTCATGGTTAGTCAGGAATCGTAGCAAGGTTTATCGTAGGTAACTGGACTTGATAGAGTTCTTGAAGACATTTTGCCTCTCTTTAACAAGATAGTTAGTCTTCAAGAACTCTATCAAGTCCAGTTGCCTATGACAAACCTTGCTACGATTACCATGACCTGGATAACTGAGAACCTTCACAGACATGTTAGTCAGGAAGCATTCTTTTGTCCTAGAAGTCACCGTGTGGCTTTGGCATATAATTATATCAGTACAAGTTACAGGCATTAAGCACCCTCATAGAGTGGTGTAGTCTGCTATATCAGTCGTGTTTAAGGAGAAGTGTCAAAATGTGGACATACGTGTGGTCATTTAAAAAAAATGTTCGCTTAATATCTAAATTGGAGTGCATCTATCTAACAGATAGATCATATAAAAAATAAAAATTTCCCCCACAGATCATATAAATGTATTTTTCTTGTGTATAAAACACTTCATTCGTGGCCTGGTCTCCACAGAGAATAGAGGCTATGGTCACATGGAATTGTTTGCTATTAAACACAAGTAACTCCTGTTCGGTGTGTAGTACATACACTTCTCCACTATTCATGCTCCTCCATTGATCAGACCTGCTCTGTTGTAGTTCACTCATTGCCTTTTGTCTGTTTTGGCTACGATACTGAACCGTTCACATAGCTTGTAGCTATGTCAATATACCGTTCATATATTCAGCTATTAAGTATAAACAGCAGTTGCAAAAGAGGTTATATGTAGATGGTCATGCTTTCTTGCATCCTACATATGCAGAGAATTTCTGTTTCTCTTGGTTATTAAAAATCTGTAGTTTTCAGATGTCCACAAGGTACATATGAAATCCTCTGTGTTGACCAAAGTAACAGCCACATTCGGGCATGGCTACTGAGAGACAGTTAAGAGTTGCAATGGTTTATGGATATGCAGGTGTCCATAATTCTAGATTTTTAGCACACATGTAGTTCTAAAACAAAGTGAATGAAAACTGAAGTATTTATCAAACAGCATTCCTTGTTGTCTGTGAAGATTCTCAGTCCTCCAGGTCATGGTATAACATTCCTTGTTAAGTTTAGATGATTCGTAGTAGGTTGAATGGCTGACAACAGGCTAATTTCACTGCCTCCTTAACGTCATACTCCCAACCAGACCCACCAGTAGGTCCATGATTACAAAAGCTTGCAGTAGGACAAGTACTACTCTGATCCACAGAACATAATGTGGTATTTGTTCAGCATCTCAACCTTACTAAAGATAATAAATATTTTAATGTACCTTTCTCACAATGGACATAGCAAGTAGAGCACAAGTGTAAAGTAACTAATTACATTAATTAATCCTGGCTCTCTACCATTTAGATGTGTCATTAAGCTTGCATGCACATTAACAGGACTCTGGCACTAAAACACCTGAATGGAATGCAACCATTATTTATGTAACTAGCTGCCTGTGTGTAACAGTGTAATAGAAATGAGAGAAAGACTTGTTACAAGGTTGTGTGTAAAATGACATAGAAAACATTTAATATAGTTTATTTAATAAAGCTAACATTATCTCGGGCACTATGAGCCATTATTGAGCTGTTATTATTGGCTGAGGTATCTTTTATCTTTAGAGGGACTAATACAACTATGAAGGCACTTAAATGTAGTACGATGCTCATCTCCGTGTATTATACATTTATTACACTTTTTGCACATTGGGATACTTACATACGTCAGACAATCTAATAACTCATCATTAGAGTAAAAGGGGACAGCCATTGTCTTTATGGAAGGACACTGGTCCAACACGTTGGGAAAACTGTGTGGGAGTACTGTATGTATAACAGAACATACAAAACTCACTCACAGATGAAGTGTAACTTTGATTCCATTCATTGCACAATTAAACACAAAATCCCCTGAAGTCATTATAATCCTGAAAAAATGTGTTAGAGTTTTTTGTTACTGACAATATTTTCTTTTCTGAAAAGACTCACCATGATAGGAAGATTGTTGAGAGCTGTCTCCCAGTTCTGGGAGGTGCCCATAGGGGTCCGATGGGACCTGCTTCTCAGGGTGCTGTGGGTTTTCTACGTTTGTTTTTTGGTTGTCATCATCTCCCACTGAATGGAGTAAAGGGTCCTGGTCTTTAGTGAATCCCAGTATGACATCGATACTGTGGACCCTGCCTCCACCGCTTGACCCGGCACCTTTTGCCATGTCATAGTTGTCCAGGCAACTATCGTCCACTATTCCCAGGGTATCCATTGACAAATGCATCCGAGCCTTTGGAGACACTTTCTCTCCTCTTTGCGAAATTAAGCAATATGGTCCCAAGTGAGGCTAGGCAGAGAAGTTGTTGTACAGAGCTGTTGTTCTGCTTCACGTGCAATGGAGCAGAGTTACTGTATGTGACGCGTGAGAGCTGTATCCTTCAAGGACTGCTTCAGTGAGGCTGAATGTATTGTTCACACAGAAGCAGAGCAAACTCACATCTTTGTCTGCAAAGGAATAAGAGAGAAAAAGCAGACATAATGAATACAGTAAAGCAGTGCTCTTACATGTTGTAAGTAATTAATTGGCCTGTTAATATTCTATATGGATGTTTATGTGTAAGAGTTGTATTGGAAGTTAATGTAATATCTGTATAAGCAAGTAGTTTCCCTTGTTTTGATTATTAAGATGGATTATTTTAAATAGTGACTGTGAATATCTTTCTTTTCTCCCACAAGAAACTTCACCAAGTAATGCAATGTTAGTATAATTTCCATAACAATGAATAATCAAATATACAAATGTTTTTGGCTGCATGCAGGCCCTTTTTTTTGGCAAAGAAACTAAGATAAAGAAAGAAAAAAAAAAAAGTTTGATGAACTAAGATGTTAATCAATGAAGAATCTGTAGTCTTTTTGGTTCAGCCAATATGTCATCATAAGTCGTCTAATTTTCTCTCAAGTCTAACTCCCGTTAGTTTTTACTTGCACATTTTAAACATATGCATATGCATTTTTAAAGCTTTCACATAGTTATGCAGTTAATTTGGTTTAAAATCTACCCAGAGACACAGAGAGAAACACCAAAAAGCAAATTGTACTTGGACAATATTTTCATCTGTTACTTAATTACAATACATCATTATGGAAACCCATACATTAGTAGATGTCATAATTGACTGAATTCACAGTAAGGAAGTTCATAAAGTAACCTTACCTTCCTTCAGGCTCCTACCACAGGCTACACTACGCACATGGTGACTCTGGAGTCCATAAGTAGACGAATGACACTGACAGTATCTACTGTAGGCACTTGCTACTCCAAGATAAGTCCTTGAAATCCCCTGCGCACAAGTGAGCAAAGGAGCTGTTGGAGTCCTGTGCAGCAAGCACATGTAATGTCTTTCTCTCCTGACAAAACTCTCCTTAACCACACAAGACACCAAAGCTTGCGGGGGAATGGTAGTAAAACCAAAGGGTTTAAGAGGTTTATTAATTGGAATCCTTCCCCTTTAAGAATGACTGACAGTTGTTTTCTGGTCAAGTAATTGCTCCAAATGTGTCCTGCATTCAGACCACAGAGGGAGGCCATTGCTAATGAAGCCTCGACAAAACTTTCTTTCAAAAAATCTATTGTCTGAAAGATAATGGCTCGTACTGAGAGTTTTCGCTAATCCCTTCATTATAGACAATGTAAGGGAGAAAAGACAGAGATGGACTTTTAACTTGAATGGCAACACACTGTAAAGACTTGTATCAAAAAATTGTTTCATTCAAGTGGGCTCTTAATTCTTTATGTGCAGCATTGCTTTTGGAATAGCTGGCATCAATAATGAATTGAAATAAAACAAAGAGGTGAATCACTCATTCAAAGCAGTTGAAACTACGTTTTTTTTTGTGGGGAAAAAAGCATTGGTAAGCAATGGTTTCCAACCTTTTTATTATCCCTATTACAGAAATTTTGTGAAATTATACAGTTACTATAAACTGTACACAGTTAGTTGCATGGTTTGATCTAAGAATAATGATAATAATGATACTAATAATTATAATAATTCAGTGTGTTGCTGCATTTTTCATGTGTATACCAAGCAAGGGGTTAAAGTACAGGTCTAGAGAAGCTATTTAACGTAATTAATTAATTCATATTAAATTAATAATTAATCATTTTAATTCAAATGCAATATTGGACAAGACTCAAGTCCTTATCACCGCTTTAAAATGTTCCTGTTAATACCATGACATATAGTTATATTGTTTATATGTGTCAAATGACTTACATACATGACATATAACAGCCTGTTTGATGAATAATTGTTGTTGCTCAGCCTCTGATAGTTAACAGTAGAATTGGGTTGGGGGGCACTGGGGGCATTTTATCCTGCAGCCTGCAAGTTTCTCCTTTGCCAGCTGGCACAACCAAAGCTGTAGCAGCTACAGTAGGTGTTGCAGAGATCAATCCCATCCTTAATGAGCCTAAAGACTTCACTAGAGATTTCCTCTGACCTCACTCCGCCTATCTGAAGCTATATTTAGGAGTTCTTTGCACGCCAAATGAAAAAAATCCAACAAAAGTGGTCCAGAAAATACTTTTTCTGACAGTTTTTTTTGTTTGTTTGTTTTGTTTTTTGTTTTTTTGTTTTTTAGAACACAAATGTTATGCAGGTTTAAGTGTTTTCACATTGACTTAATTCAACCAAGACACATCTTTTTAATAATTGTATGTTAATGTCCCTTTAAAGGTAGAATAAGTAGGATTTGGCAGTTGCTGTTTGCAAATGCACCAGAAAGATAGGTGATGGTTAAGTGTTATTCCCAGGGTAACAAATACTGATATTTTGGGTTGGTAAAGCATCCTGACCACAGCAAAATAATGAGAGAACAAGAAGGTATGGGTGGGGGCAGGGTCTTTTTAATGCAGGCACTGCCGCACTCTTCTGATGGGTCATGGATGATTACTGAGAGGGATTATTTTTATATGAGTCAATGCATTATAAACACATATATTAATCAGACCAACTGGGTACTTTTGATTGCCACAATTGGGGTTTACAGTTTACTTTCATACGTTTTAGTACCTGGGTTGCTTTTACAACAAGATATTGTTTTTGAAAACCATCACAATGGCCAAAAATGCTTAAGTCTACCAGTACTTAACTATATTGCATGTGCCTACAGTCAGTGAAAGCTCTGCATTGTGCTAGCTGTCCATGGAATAGCAGGAGGTAAACAGTTTATACATTTTTTGAAATACCATTTGATACATATAACACTTCTCTTGAAGGCTTCCATCTGTGGATACACCATCTCCTAGGAGTCAGGGAGTTGCACAGAAGCTTAACACTTGTCTGTGCAGTTGGCACATGCCTAACCAGCAGAGGAATTTTAAAGGCTAACAAGTTTAAAGCCATCTGGCAACATTGGGCTGCATTGTCAATGTTTTCTATGAGCAGAATGGCTGTGGGTTAAGTGGCTTTGGCTGAACACCTTTTCTTGGTTGTCAAGGTTGGTTTCTAGGAAAGCAGAGACTGCAAAGCCCATTACTTTTGCCTGTGAGCAACAAGCTTTGCTACTAGAAGAATGAATTAAAGAACTTAAAGATGCTCTGTGGCACGGATTTGCCATGAGGTAGGTTGCACCATATGGTGGCAATAGAGAAAGTCCTGCCTGTTGGGTGTTTTGCAGACTCCAACTTGTATGCACAAAAACAAAAGGACATGCAAAGACAGCCCATTTACTTCATTAATTTATGAATGAGGTAGTGCCATATTTATGCAGTTTAAAAATTACTGGTAACTTTGGTTTTCTGGTGGGTTCTCTCTTGTCAAATATGTTGTACCACATTTTCAAAATATTTTTCTAGCGAGGTAAAACATTAAAAAGAACATTAATAGCCTTAGTAAGCTTATACCACAAGACAGTCAATGGACTTAGGGGATGATAAGTAGTGTCATTAATTGAGAAGTGAGAAGAAGAGTCACTCAGTACATTCAATTGTTGCCTAGAAATCTATATTTCTTTGAAAAAAATGCAATAGCATGCACTCAATAAATTCTGTTTCCTGCTAGAAAAGCATTAGAAACTTGATGTAGTCAGTCTGAAAGATGTGGTAGTCTACATGTGGGCAGCTGGGTCTAATGAAAAGGTGTTATCAAGTTGCATTGTGAGAAATATAGGATCTAGGGGTTTTGCAGCTTAATCCATAGTAGGGACTAAAACACTGGATATGTCAGACTGTGCTTCTTCGGTTTTGACCCTTTTCTCTCCCTCGTGAGTCCTTCAACATAATGGAGGTGCAATACAAAATCAGTTAAGGACCCCTTTAAATTGTAAGGAACGTACCACAGCTGTAATTAATGATATTAACGATGGCTCAGTTCCACGTAGGTGTTTCAGTGCTCCACAGTGGGGGAGGGGGCCTTGACATGACATACTACCTACATGGAATTTATCCTAATAATTGTTATTTATTACAGCGATTTGATAAGTCAACAGGTCTTCTCTTACATTTGTGTTTTGACATTTGAACTTTGAAATGCTATGCCACACATTCTTAAATTTAATTCAAATATTTCTGATGATCCTTACTGTTTGGCCCATCTCATTAATGGCTAATATTTATTTGAGACTTGCAAGATGCTCCTAATACCACCCTAGTCGTAGGCGAGGGAAATTGATAATCATTTTATCACATTAATATATTAAAGCTGTCCCTCTTTGCTTGTTTCCCCATTATCCTAATTGAGTACAAATTGGTTAAGAGGGTGCAGCATAGCTATCAAGCTCCTTAGTTTTATCAGATGACAATTTAAGCCTCTGAGATCCTATTAGGAAGAAAGCGGCTAATGTTTAAAGGCGCTGTGTCAGCTTACAGGGGGAAAGGGGGATGGTGAGCAGCAGGGGTATGACAGAGAGATGATGGAAAGGGAGGGTAAAATGCTGAGAGACTGATCATGTGATCAGCTTGAGCTGAAATATGAAGGAAAAGCTGACTGTGTCACATCTGTACAGTCGTAGGTACGTATGTGCTGGTTCATGATTGTTTTGTGTGATCCACTTAGTAACAGGATTTTTTTTTACTTTCAAAGGACTTTGAAACTTTGTTCACTCATGTGTAGAATTGTAAAATGTCACTTAAAGATATCGTACATGGTTATAGATGTAAAAAAATATGTATGTATGTGTTTTATTATCAACAAAAACAAGTAATTTAATTTGACTATTAAATAACAGAGGGGATATACAGGTATTGCAGTAAAAAAAATTACTGCTAGAGTAAACAGTATGTCCCCGCCAAATCAAGGTGAACATAAACCACATCCAGGAAGACAAGTTGTACTGTAGTTGAAATACACCCTTAATGGATGTACAGTATGTTCCTATTCTTTTAATTTTTAGCTTTTATTTACTACTATGCTACTTTATGACTTGCTTAGTTAATATTTTAAAAGATGCAAAGGTGAAGGTAAAAGAAATCCTTTGAGCATTTGGGCACTTTATCGGTTAATCTTTTGGTCTGTCATAACAGTCAAAGTAGTTTACCATCCCCCCACTCATACAGATTAGGGCCTTTCCAAACATATCAATTTAAACATTTGTTATGTTCAGTTTTCAGGTTAAAACAAAACAGATTTCATGAAAATCAGTTCAAAATTAACCAAGTTACCATTGATTATGTTGTAAAGTCTCTCAATGCACATTGAATTTTACGATCTCCCCAATATGGTAACCGCTGAGACGCATAGCATCAACATACAGTATTGGTCAATGAGGTACAGTCAAGATGGTGGCAAAGTTAGCAAAAACAGGGATTTCTTCATCTCATATCATGCCTAACTTTAGTTGATCCTAACATATATAACCTACTACAGACTAAGTAAGCCTTGTTTTTAGCCTAGCAGTTGCGGCGTCTACAAGCTGGTTAAGAGGAGTGATGAGTCAACAATTGCCAGTCGATAGAACAGATCAATCAATAACCTACATTTGTGGATCGCTGCAACCACGAGAGGTCCTTGAGCATACAGTCATAAATGTGCCCAAAAATAACAGACAAATATAACAACAAATATAGGATGAGAAATTCTAACAGAAAAAGTTTTAAAGTTTTAATTTTAATTAGTTACTTTTGATACGGTGACTTGTGGTAGAGTGTGACTGGAAGTCAGTATTTATCTGTCAGTGCCACTCTTAGATTGGCCCTCTCACCTTCTTTGTGGCAAAGTCCACACACTGAATCCTGCAGAACACACACACTATACACTGTGAAAGAAGATATTTAGAGCGTGAATCGAATATCTTATCACTCTTCAACTAAATTGTTTTGGGGTTGTTGTTTTTTTTGTTTTAGCAATCCATTTTTATACAAGTTGTATGAATATTATTGCACATTTAAACATGTCCCTTATCTCTGTGTCTAAGACGCCTAAGCCCAAACAATGTGTCCTAGCATAAGGACAGAGAATTAAAAGGTTAAAGGGTAGACAAAGAAGCAGGTGGCTTTGAATAAAGCTTCCCTTAAAGATATATCAGTGTCATGACATCGCCAGAATTACCACATTACTGTAATGTTGTTAGCAAGGGAAAACAATTCACACCAGGAATGCCTGATCAGAGTCAACAAGATCACTCTATGAAACATTATCTTATTAATCTAATTAACTATTCACACAGCACTGTTTTGATTTGGTTAGGAAACCTGTATACTCGTCCACATCCACTGTACATGACTTTGTGTGGATCTGTGAGTATGTAGTCTCCACAATCCTGGTGCTACTGTAAACTTTTTCATGCTTGTCCATCATTTTCATTTTTTATTCACAAAGCTATGAGGGATGAGACAATTTGGGCTTGTATTTAATCATTTTAGTATTAAGTACAAATTGGCCTGTTGGGGGCGCTATGACAGATAAAGAGGTGGAGAGATATAAAAGACAGAACATCCCAAGTCCAAAAGCCACAAAACCAGGTACCCTAATACAACACCAGTGACATCAACTACACCTCTGACTTGGACTTTGACTTGAATAAATGTGTGAGTGTTACAAGTAAAGGTCAAAATTTAAAATTGGGGAAGGTTGAAAAAAAAAGGGTTTACTTGTGAGGAGAACTGAAAGAAATGTGAAGTATTTTTAAAAGCACAGAGAGATGATGCAAGCACAATGAGAGTTATTTTTATGATACCTCTTTAAAAGCTTTATTAATTGATTGATTATATGGAAAAAAGACGAGAAATTTACAACAGATCTATTTGGTTACAGGTCAGTGTTTCATATATTAGGGTCACTCTAAATTACTTTGATTAAGGTTACTTAGGTTTAGGTTTGGGAATGTTGTTTTGTTTGGGGTTAGGGTAAACTTAAGGAAAAATATTAAACATTTGTTTTCACTTCATCTTCACTATAACTAGTTTACTTGTTTACCAAGCAGAAAATAAACTGTTACTTATACTCCTCCTCAATACAGATTTACCTGTCTGGCCAGGAAAGAACTAATGTAATTTGTGCTATAAGCCCACTTCTGTAAGTATACCTGCAGTGATGCCGTCATCAGCACTATAGGGCAGTCTCCATATTGGTACTAGATGTGACCTGTTTCTATTTAAGGGTGGTCTGCTCAGGCCCTGACCCCCTTTTAATAAGATTAGCTGCACCAAGAGCTGCAGCTTGGCACAGATCTGCGGTGACTTGATGTCTTGGCCAGAGCTGCTCTCCCTCACCTTATTCCTTTACACTGCTGTGTCATTTACATTATAAACATGTACATCATCTCAGCATTTACTGACATACCCTTTGTGCTTCATCAAAAATTTGAATGAATAAAAGAATGTGAACCTACAATGGAACCGCTGCAGTTAGAGCAGTTTCATCACTTTCTGGACAGCGCAGAGTTACTGAAACTGTGTCAGTTGAGCCACAGAACCAGACACTGTCTCTTATGTACATAAGACAAAAAGATGACAAGTAGCTTATTCTTAATAACTTGCTCAACTGATCTGTTGTTTAAACAGCCAGGCCCTAGTTTGACATTAGTAGTTGTAGAATAAAAAATTTATAAAGGGACTGTGAAACTGTGAACTTAACACAGTAGTCAGAAGATTATAGCTTGAATAATCTTAAAATACACTTTTAGAATGAAAAACTGACCTATTAGAAAGCATAAAAAATAACTGACATAAGGCTAATACAAACTGCCACACTTTCAATTAGACCACGAGACCTTTGCTTCATTACATTCGGCATTACATGAGATTGTAAGGTGATTAAATAATTATTGCTTTAAAGCACACTGGCTAAGAGACATGTTTAATGGTGGCCTCTTGAAATCGAGCCACGACAAGTTATTACACACAGAGCCTAATCTGCTTCTCTGGCTAATTTGAGCCCCAAGGAAATAAACCCCCACCTAAAGCTACCTTATAAGCCTCGCTCGCATCCGTTGATGTCACACATGCATCACTTATAGTCACAGAGGCAAAGAAGTTTAAACTGCCTAATTCACACCCACACACTTTTATATAAAAATCAAAAGAAATTTGTTTCATCTATTGTATCTGTTATCTGACAGTGATTACTGTAGCTAACCATATCACTAAAAATAATGTCATAGTTTAGGTAAGTCTTGGATTTAACGGAAATTTAAAGGAAATTAGCAAAATGTAAGATTGCAAAAAATATTACTGTGATGAAAGGCAGTCTGGGTGGATTGAAATCATATTCTACAGGATCTGAACTTCCATTTACTGTGATATATGAATTAGGAAACAATACACAATACAATGCACTTTTGTCATTTGAGAGTTAACTATAATATCAGGAATCACTCAGGACAGTTCATTGGATTTGAGCATGCAGAGTCAGAAAACCATCACTCTAGTGCACTGTAGTTTAAGTGCATCTGGTCAATCTAATTTAATCCAATAATCATCAGCCCTGTAATTAAACCTACCTTTGTGAGACTTATTATGTTCAGCTTTTGCTGACAGTGACTATGTCTACATGTAGGAAATATTCTGTTTTTTGCCCTTATGAAAAAAACCACAATATTCCTAATAAGCTGTTTACATGGCTAATGAAAATGAATATTCCACCAATGTTTAGGTGCAGCTGTGCATATTCCAATAACGGAAAAGTGCATCAACTGAGCAGCTTGAGCCATTTTGATTTTTTCCACTGGTGGTGGACTTGTTCAACCAGTACTGGTGTTGCGATATTTGTGCAAGAACCTGTTGATATCCAAGTCACACCTCTATTTCTCCAAGCTGTTACATTTTGTGACTATATTCCTTTAAATTAAGCATCTAAAGCAAAGTTATTACCTGAAGAGACAGTTATGGGCTGTAACCTAATCATCAGTTACCAGTGTCAGTACACAGAGACACAGATGGAGGCTTCTGTGTAATAACCATGAATCATAACTGAAAAATACAAACCCACCTGTGCTGCCAACGTGGTCTATATTGCAATAGCAATTGGGTGTACAGTACTTTGTGCACATACCAATACTATATAATTCCTACACTGCTATCTCATGGTGTGTTCAGTTTATGTCTGTGTTTATATCTGTGGCTCTGAGACACACGTGAAGTGGGAGCCTACTGTAAATAATACTTATCACACCTGCTAATCCCTGCTTACTGGATATGTAGGTCATATTTTCTGTTTACAATCACTTTCCATGCTGTTAAACACAATCTCAATTTAATTATGCCCATTTCTGACCATAAAATAATAACAAACAATGGTGTTATCTATTGTGTACATTTCTTACAGGGACACATATAAATATGTAGGCATTTTAATAAGTAAGATCCTCATTGTATGCGCACATACGTCTACATAGAACAGATTGATTAACCATTTTAAAGCAGGATACCCTGTTCAGTTTACCTGTTGTGTTTCGCCAGTCATAAATGTTTCTACCACCATAGTCAGTCTTATTATGAAGATATAGCAGAAAAGTATTTCTGCTTACTCACTTTTCTTCCACAAGTTTCTTCTTGTACTCCTCAAACTCCTCCTCCGGGCAGACTCCTTAGGACTCTGGGATTTCCTTTTCATCTGCTTCTGCTTTACTGTCATCTTCATCACTTCCTCCAGTGAAACTTTTCAAGTTAGTACCCAACATTCTATTCATGTGGAACGCCATTGCTCACTTCAAAGAGATGTTATTCAGTCCTGCAGGAAAAGGGAAGCAGAGGGCTAGTGAAACTGAGAGGGGTAACGCTAAAATCTAATCTTATTAACAATAACAACAAATTGTAAACAAAAGCTGCTTGCTATTCAAACTTCCCAAATTGAAACCTTGGCTCTTGTGTATCAGGATGATTAGACTGTATCAATAACTTGTGGCCAGCGTAAAACCGCTAAAGAGCTTAGCTCATAATTGGAAGTCTACAGACAATGGTCTGTAGGCGGAGGAGTCGTACATTGTCAACTAGATGCAGCAGGATACTATGCCACTACCGCTGCCACACTGCTGTCTACCTCACTAACTAGCTCAAATTACTAAAGTAGACATGGGGTAATGTGGTAATAAACACAGATGAAAGGAAGTACAGATACATTTCATAATGCACACAATGCAAAATTTTATAGAAACATTTGTTACTACAGAAGTCATAAAGTCACTGAACTAAATTTTTCAGTTCACAGTATGAAGTATTTATAAAATACTGCTTGGTAGACACTGGTCCCATTTGAGTTTAGTTCATACTTTAATTATCAGAATGGATGTCCTTAGCATGAATAGCACCGCTAACACCTAACACCTAGAAGATGTTAGTACTGTCCTGCTTCCTTCTAAAAGTTGGAGGCTGCGAAAGATCTGCATCACATCAATTCTGGAGCAAGCAGCAGCCTCGCTGAACACACCAGAAGCACATTCCTCCATGCTGGTTAACAAGTGATTCTACTCCACTGCTGTTTTCTTATCACACGTAGTGCTGATCTTTGTAAAAAATCTCATGACTTTAAAGATTTTTATGTGTTCTTGATGGATAAAAACTGCACCATCACCAAAAAATTCGGCACACCTAATTTTTCACAAGCTACTTATTCCAGTACACCAAAGGCCGTGGTTAGAAACTATTAAGTTTATAAGCTTAAGCTATTCATATGATACAAATGAAAGTTGAACTCGGAGAATACAACTCCTGAAATGGACATGAGGCAATTGGCTGGAGAAAAGTCCTATCATTCATTTAAAAGAACTCAAAAACACTCAACAATTTTTGATTGAGTATAAATACCACCTACAGAAAGCACTTCAACCAACAGTTAAAATTTAATTTTGTAATTGTGGCCTGTAAGTCATTTGCTCTCAGATTTAACATTACATTTCTTGCTAGGTGATCAGGGTTAAAGATTATTACCAGATAAGACAGAAGTAGTACTGATCACCTAGCAAGCAAATTACAACCATTAATCCACAGCCAGAAATCCAGGTATCACACTTAATTCTCAACTGAACTTCAAACTCACATGTCAACAACCTCAGTAAATCCTGCTGCTTCCACCTGAGACCGGTGTTGGCCCATGACTGGCTGTTAAAACATTTCCGAGGACCGCTTTCCCAAACTGATGTGAAAAAAACACAATATGACAACAACAACAACAAGAAAAAAAACTGGGATGTGACAGGATTTCACCACATTCAAGGCACAGTGAAGGCATATTTCCTCACCACATGCTTTGGAGTTTTTACTGATGCAGGGTTGTTTCCCACATTACTTTTGCGTTTCAAAAACCAATCAACTTTATGTCATTGCACTCGAGGGAATGTAAGCTAAATATTAGTGGCAAAACATGTTTGCCTCCACCCGGTGATGTGTCATGAATGGTGTGGGGATATTCAAACGTTATTGGTCACTAAAATTATGTATTTTAATTTGACCTTTTTTACTGAATGAGTGAGTGTGAATTCTTGAGCACATTTAGATATAAAGATAACTAGCTTTGTAAATTCCTGACAAAAAATGTAAAACTGATCTAACCACTTGGCAGCACCACTGGCTTTTGTAGCCCATTAGATGGGGCCCTAAAGCCCACCAGTGGTTGAGAATGTCTGACTTAAGAAATATTACAAAAATTAAATCGGTTGTCTTTTCCTGGCTTATTCATACCTTTATCTTTTAGCAACTGGATGTTTGCAGTGCACTGTTTACATTCCTTTGTCCAGAGGATTTCAAAGTGGGCAGCAGGCCACACCAGGGGGGCTCCGGACTATTTCAGGGGAGGCTCAGTGAATGGAAGTGAAAAGAAAAAATGTTACATTAGTTATCAAATGGAGATCCCATAGAATAGTTTAAATG
>JAJHUR010134180.1:3678-33091 GCA_027495735.1 Lutjanus campechanus
GTAGCAGGAGGACATGTGCGTGGGTGCTTCCAGATTTACTGACTTGGTGTCGGCCCATTACATTACCCAGTCACTGGGTCTGGTCATGCGTGTGATTGGGGGGTAATTGGGCTTTTACATCTGTGGAAAAGTGCAGTAACAATGGCCGCTTGTAGCTTCAACAAACAGACCATCTCATAAAAACCAAACCTGCAACCGAACCCACTAAACGACTTCACACCCTGACAATTACAACCACAAATAACAGGATGAATGTGCACACATGCTTTGCACGCACAGACGTGAAGATGATTATGTATTAACGCCCACAGACACTGTATAAAAGGACTTAATGTGGCCCCAGTGTGTATGCTGCGTGTACATTGAAGGGAAACACACACACACACACACACACACACACACACACACAGGAAACCATATTAACAACTTACTTTAGTTGTATTCTAAAATAAGAAAGTATGGGTCAAAGTCTACTTTTCCCACTTCATTTTACATGGCAAATAAGTCACATTATCTCCCACATAGGAAGTCTTCATGAGGAATCATCATTTATTGAAGCTGCTGGAACACAAATGACATTAAAACAGAGACAAATCAGGATCTGAAACAGAGAGCTCTATGAGGTCTGTGTTTTCCCAAATTAAAATATCAACATTTTATATAAACATGTACAGCAACTCATTGTTTGTTTTTTCTTCTTTTTTAAACTTTTTGTATTAGGATTGTTTTATAGCAGTGATTTCACCTGGTTGCATGGATTACAGCCAGTGGAGACAGGTGTTACTGGTTTGGCTGACTAGGCCAGGTTAAAACCTTATTTACATTCCCCTTTTTGTAACTTTTTTTTAAAATTTGATATTGTGTACGCATCAATATGTTCATCTACTGTAAAAATGTTGTAGTTAAATTTAATTCATTTTTGGCAATGTTCTGAACAAGATATCACACACTATGTCTCCCTCACAACCTGACTACCCAGAAAAGTGTGAGCTTGTGACAACTCTTTGCCTGAGGGCCATAGTGGATCAGTGGTTAGTGTTGTCTCACTATATGAAAGTCTCAGTTTGATCCTAACTACAGACAACATTCTTGTTGTCTTGCTGATTAAGATGCTCCTGTCATGATCACTCACCAAGGCACAGTCAAGACAAGTAAAGTTTATTTAGTACACTTTTTATTTTCTAGTTAACTCCCCAAGTAACCAATACATGATGCTACCATTAACTTGGTTGTTTCAATTTGAAATTCATTTTTCAATTAAAACAATGCGAACCTGTCTGGTGCCTTAGAAAATAAAAAAGGAACTAAAAATCACACTTTTGATGGGATTGTTAAAACAAATAAATTTGAACACTCAAAGCTTTCATTTCAGTCTCACACTGTTTGAGTCTTAAACATAACACTCACATGCCCATAGGTTAAACAGCTTTGGTTGCTGTGCAGTAAGTGTTCCTCCTTTTCATGCCGACTATGAAGAGAGATCTCAAGGCTGAGACTTCAGCAGTAAGTTTAGTGATTGTAACAAGGAGGGAAATCTTCACTAAAGTCTTTTACTTTGGAAGATATCCATTTGAATTATCCAACTCCAAAATTTTGATACTTCATTAACTCAACCTGAACTTTAAAATACATTTTTGCACAGAATCAGGACTGTAGATTTTGAGGGAATGTCCAACAATAGTTCAATCAGGAGAGACTCTGAATAAGATTAATTGTTTATTGCACGTGCATGAATCACACAGAAGTCTTTGGCGGTTAGACCCCATTGCAGCGAATAGAATATGGACATATATAAATAGGGGGTGATGAGCAGGAGTTAGAGGAAATCCCCCCGGGGTCTAGACACTGGTGGTGGTGGTGATGGGATGATGATGATGCAGAGGCTAGGTGGTGAGGAGATTCTTGACTCTTGCTGCCTGGACCTGATGATGGCATGGGGAAGGGATGAGGTGATGACTCTGGCTGCCTGGGTCTGAAGGCTGGAGGAGAAAGGGGTGGAGGAGGGTTGCGCATTGTCTGTATGGCACTGATGGAGCAAAGACAGCAGAGATTTAAAGTTTGACAGTGTCGGCAATTGACTGGCAACGAGACCGTGGCAAAGTCTGATTGGACAGTAGAGAGGAAGGTGAACGCCCACGACCAGCTGATTAGAGAGAGTAGGAGGAGTGAGAGAGTAAAGGAATCTGAATGACAGCGTAAGAAGGTCTTCCTGACTGAACTTATGCTGAGCTTCATTTTCACCATAAGACTCCTCATTTGATTAACAAGCAAGTTGAACATACAAGTGATCTCAAACCTTCCTACTTTTTCTGTACTGGCAAAGGGTTCTCAGGATAGTACATCAAGCTACTGTGGTTGCTAACTAATGTGACAATAAGTGTTTTGAACAGTGAACTTATCTGTAGCATAGATTTGTGACTCAACTGATCTCTGACAGAGGAGTGTTAAATAAAAGTGGATGTTCAACAGTAAGTTACGATAGCATGCAACAGTCCAAATTTGTGTGAGTTCACCAAAGTTGAGGAAGAAAAATTGTTGTGGTTTTACTTCCTCCCTGTGAGTGAACCCAATAATCATGGTAATTTGATTTGAAGAAGGTATTTTTGCTCAGAAATTTCACCATTTTTAATACTGGTGTGACGCATTGAACAGGGCAACATGGTTCACCAGTTCTAATGATATATTATCTCTTCATGCCAGTCAGTATTACTGTATGGTGTTTCCTTCCCACTGGACAGGTTCTTAAGTGTAGCATTAACAAAAATGAAGCCTGTGTCTTTTTTGTCTATACAAACAGCAGCTGGTGGACTTGGCATGATTTTCAAAGACCTACAAAACGGAGTGAACTGGACTAAACAAAACAGGAGCCTGATTCAGACATCTGCATCTGTTCATTAATCTCAGCCACCTCAGTGGAGTGTGTTAATGCAGAACAAACTGACTTCTAATAATTGGTGGTGGTGTGTGTGTGTGTGTGTGTGTGTGTGTGTGTCTTATTCACACTTCATTAGGCAGCAGCAGGCCTCAGTTTAAACAGGTGTCTGGGGGCATGTGGCTCATTGTACATGTTATGACACATTCATATATCACCTTTAAAATAAAGCTATTTTATCTAAAGATATATTATTTATTGAAGCCAAATATATGTGGCTTCACTAAACTGAAATAAAAAGCAATCCTGCTAATCACACAACGACAATTGGTGGTTATTAACTCTGTAAGTCAGTGGTTACTCTAAAATACAGTGACCTCCTGCCAGGCACACCAGGGGCTCAAGCCTCCACCAGTGATGTGTGTATTTTGCAAGCTTGATGCTCTTCCTCAGACTCAGCAGTCTGAGGAAGAGCATCAAGCTCGAAACGTCACGCTAATAAAACTGCATACGGGAGCTCTTTTGGTGTGCAGATCGCTTCCCCCCCCCTTTTCATATTTGATACTTTGTGATCCAGCACCCAACCCAGTGGGCCTCGGAGATGTGCATGTCATACTTATCTTATGACATGCTTGTGTCATATTTATCATACGAAGGTGTATTTTGCACCTTCAAGTTAGAGACTGGCTGTACAGGTGAAATGCCGTAAATTTACAATAAGCAACATTTTAGTAAAAAATGTAGACTCATAAACATAATCCATTTCAATTATTACTTTCGAACCACTTTTTTTTGTGGCACTGGCTGCGTATGCAGAAACCCTGAATTATTTTTTAATTTATACTTCCTTGCATTAATTAGATAAACAATTTGTGGACTGTGAAAACAGGATGTATTTTCATATCTTGCCAAGCGTGCACCCGACCAAATTTCTCTTATCTTTAGAAAAAAATAAGAATCTCAGTGAATCAGAGAAATCAATAGCTACTAAAAACATAAGAACACATTTTTTGATGGCTTGTTCTCTCCACAGGCCCCTCCACCCCATGAGCCCTACTGCACTGTTTATATTTATACCTTTAGGCTGATTCTGAGATCTCAACAACAATTTTGTATGGATATTCATGATTTTGGTATACCCTTATGGCCCATGTCACATAACTAAGTATCTCAAACTCATTTTGATCATTAAGGATGGTGTCCTTCATACAGTATTTTCTGTACACCTGGTGACCTCTTAAACTAGAGGGACAACAATAAGCACTTTTTTTCCTCAAAGATATCTTTCAACAAAGCTGAAATCTCTTAACCACTTACACAGAACATTACACATACTGTGTTCAGACTCATTCTTGTCATCAAGACAGAAAAAAAAACATCACATGCAGTTTTACCAAGTGCATAGAGAAAATCTTAAGTGTTTACGAGGAATGAAATACATGAATTAACACAGCTGGCAGACACCAAACACAGAGGTATCCCACAATCCTCAACTCTGTAAAATGTTGTATACATTCACAAACACATGTGTACGACCACAGATGCATTAAATAAACCATGTGCACACAATTACTTCTAGCAGGGTTACACACTAACCAAGACAAACACGCCCTAGAGTTAAGTTGCTTTTGGATATGGTTCTTTTTTTTTTCTTGTGTTATGCGCACTCAGTACGGACTTAACTTCAAACTAGTAAACTCTAGAATTTGGACGTGGATGATAAAACACATATTCATAAACCACAGGACCACAGGGCAGTGTGTAAATCCAAGGCTTCAGAGGCTGATTGGAGTCCAATTTAGGTTAAGAGGGGGATTTCCTGTCCACAATCCTGAGGTTCCTGTAGGGATTTTCTTTTAGTTTTCCTTTTAGTTTTTTTAGTATTCATCACCACTTCAATTGTCTGAGACAAGGCACATCCTGGCAGTGAAGAGTTTTGTTTTGTTTTTATATGCCGGATTTGCTGGTGAAATGCCAATAAATAATTTGTCACATTTTTTGAGGGCAGACTTTCGCCGTCTTTTGGCATTAAAGCAAATCTGAATTTTGTGATTTGTTTTCTTTATTCTTTGGCAGGTATGCTGGCTATGCCTTTTTGCTTAAATTTCTGAATATAGTTGGCAATATAACACAACACACAGTTGAATTACTCAGTGGATATCAGATATTTCTATCCAACAGTCTCACTTGACTTGTCACAGCTGGACAGCAAACCCATTATTTCTACATACTGTATAAGAACGTGACATGTGATGTGTAGCAAAACCACAACTCTGTTATAACTGTAAATATTCTAGATGTTTTGAGATGTTGGTTTGGGACTAGAAGGATCAGAGCTTTTGGCAGATTGCGGCCTTCCACATATATCATGACACCATGATGGATATTGTAATGTCACCATGTAAGGTCACCAGGGCAGGCTTAGGAGGAGGCAGTGCAATAAAACTGGAAAAACAGGCAAAGTGTCAGGTTCAAAACAAGAGGGAGTTTATTTCCCAAGGTGCAGGTATAAAGGTAACTCAGGTAAGTATTTCCAAATCAAAACAATGTACAGGATCCAACTTAAAGCGTCCCAACGGAGTAAACGGTTGTTCTAAATTTAACAGAATTGTCACCAAAAGTCCAACATAGTGTCCACTTTCCTTTAAAGGTGGGTTCTTTCAATGTTCCTTCTCGGGCTCAGGGGTTTGCTCAACGCTTGGTTGTCCAGTTCCTTCCAGCCCCTTGCTCTCTGTCCTCCTGCTCTCTTTGTTCTGCCTCTCCTCAAGGTTTTTCAGTCCTGCTTCAATCAGGTGGCTTAAGCCCCTACACCTGTCTAAGTGGTGAGATGTAGTGTGTGCCATGGCGGCCATTTTGTGATGTGGCAGCTGCACCTGTATGGGAATGTAGTGTCCCTCCACTACATGTCCCCTAGTGATGACACACATCCCTCTCCCCAGGCCTGCTGTCCTCGGCAGGGTGAATGAGGACCAGAAGGCATCACGACGGGACAGGGCATCTGTGTTTCCATGGTGCCGTCCTGGCCTATGAATGACAGAGAAGTTATAAGGCTGGAGGCTTAGGAACCACCTAGTCACCCTGCTATTTGTCTCCTTGCTTTTAGCCATCCACTGTAATGGAGAATGATTAGTCACCAGAGTGAACCTCCCTCCAAGTAAGTAGTATTTCAGGGTTTCCAGGGCCCATTTTATGGCTAAGCATTCTTTCTCAACTGTGGCGTAGTTCTTCTCCCTTGGCAGCTGTTTTCGACTCAAATAAAGGACTGGGTGTTCCCCACCTTCATTGATCTGGGACAGCACAGCACCCAGACCCACCTCAGAGGCGTCCGCCTGGACCACAAACTCCCTACTGAAGTCGGGAGCGGTGAGGACCGGTTTGGAACACAAGGCCCTCTTCAGGTTGCCCAATGCTTCTTCTGCCGCTGGAGTCCATTTCACCATCTGAGAGTGCTTTTTGGTCATCAGCTCTGTGAGAGGGGCAGCTATCATAGAAAAATCAGGGATGAACCGTCGGTAATAATTTACAAGGCCCAAAAAGGATCTCACCTGCTTCTCTGTCGATGGTTTTGGCCAGTCCTGGATGGCATAGAGTTTCGCCTCCTGGGGTTAGACGAGGCGTCGTCCGATGGCGTACCCCAGCTTGTTTCACTGAAGGCCAGCTTGCACTTCTTGGGATTCGCTGTCAAGCCTACTTGTCGGAGGGACTCTAGGACCTTTTGTACTCGAGGCAAGTGGCTTTCCCAGTCTGGGCTCTGAATGACAACATCATCTAAATAGGCAGAAGCATAGTCTTCATGAGGTTTAAGTACCTGATCCATCAAGCGCTGGAAGGTGGTAGGAGCTCCAGACAGACCAAAGGGCATCACTCTGTACTGCCACAGGCCCCCAGACGTGGCAAAGGCCGTCTTCTCCTTCGATTCTGCAGACAAGGGAACCTGCCAGTAACCCCTTGAGATCAAGGGTGTTTATGAATCATGCATTGCCAAGGCTTTCAATTAGCTCATCAACCCGAGCCATGGGATATGCATCGAATCAGACACTTCATTTACTTTTCTGAAATCATTACTGTGTTGTCCGGCTTGTCTGTCAGGACAATGGGGTTCGCCCAGGCTCGCCCACAACTCCAACATCTTCCTTACCTCCTCCTCAATCAGCTTCTTGCGGGCCTCAACTTTTCATTCTCCACCTTCAAACAAGCAAACTCAGCCACTGTTGCTGCATTTTTCTGGTTTGCTGCCTGCAGTAAATGCATCTTCTTGCTGATTACTTCCTTCTCGGGCTCAGGGGTTTCCTCAATGCTTGTTTGTCCAGCTCCTTCCAGCCCCTTGCTCTCTGTCCTCCTGCTCTCTTTGTTCTGCCTCTCCTCAAGGTTTTTCAGTCCTGCTTCAATCAGGTGGCTTAAGCCCCTACACCTGTCTGAGTGGTGAGGCTTCCTGGGAGATGTAGTGTGTGCCATGGTGGCCATTTTGTGATGTGGCAGCTGCACCTGTATGGGAATGTAGTGTCCCTCCACTACATGTCCCCTGGTGATGCCACAATATGTTGTTGACCAAATGACTTTTTGGGGGATTTCACCCAGTGGGGAGTATTTTGCCTTCAGGAGTTTAAAGAGGTTCATGACAGAGCAATACAAAGAGTACCTGCACACTCTAAACACAGGCCACCTTGACTTTATTAGCAACATTTTGACCATCTACAGGTCTTTCTCGGGCAAATACTGTAAGCAAATACTGTTTGCCTTAGCTTGTTGAAACATTGCTAACAAAGGTTAGCAAAAAGAGAGATTCCTATGTCCTATCTCGTCACATACCAGCGTTTTGTCAGCGTTTTGTGATGCACACGGCACACATTAGTGACTGAAAGTGACATAATGGGCTCTCAAATGGGCTGTCAAAGTAGTATTAGGCAACACGTTCTTATCCCAACTCGTCACATACCCACCAGGAGGGAGGAACAAAGTCCACATGGATGGCTCAAACAAACACAGGACTTTCACACAGGAGACCGGGTTAATGTCCCATGTGAGACCAAAATGTTATTAAATGTTGTTGTACATAACGCAACTTTCCTCATGTGACTTTTGTCTTGCGAGTTGCTTCAGTGACATCACGTTGTGCATGTAACATAATTATTAACCCCGAACATAGTCTTACCCTTCACCTACCCAAATGGTTTTTGTGGCTAAACCTATCCAAACTTTGAGCATTTAACAACATTATACATGTGTTAGAAAAAGTCTGAGTCTGAAACAGCCACTTGTGCTTCAGTATTAGATGTTGAGGGGTGGTGACAAAACATCAGTATGTGACGAGTTGCAGTGAGAACAGGCGGGATTTCATTCGTAACATTTTAAATCACTACAGGTCTTTCTCAGGCAAATAAAATAAGCATATATTACTGCCACTGCTACAACTACTATTTGCCTCAGGAACACGTGTGGTGGGTCAAAACATCACCTAACAACTTGATTCCACTGGGCACGGCTGTCTTGTGTTACGGCTGCGCCACGGCCACTGGAGCTGATCGCGGCCAGTCTAGACAGAGCTTGTGATAACACCAGACACACTGCAGCACATCCCAGAGGCAACTCTCCAGAGTACGTGCCAAATCTATTTTTGACGGAAGCTGCATCAAGATGCACAGAGCAAATCGAGCAGGTGGTAAGTCAGACCCGGAAACAGCCTGGAGAATCTGGTCAGTTTCAAAAATAAAACACCATGTGCAGACTCATGATCATATAAACAAACAAAATATTTAACTGCAGCCTACGTTACCTTGTACACAAATCAAAGGAAAATTATCAAATCAACAAAATCTGAGCAAGTCAACATAACTCTCTGCTTCTGAAATGCTGCTGGTGAAGCATAAAGCTGTGTGGAGGACAGATCAGAGCTGTCAGACTCAATGTGTCCAGTGGAATCAGGGTGTTAGGCTGCTTTTAGGGGCACATTTCACACTCAAGAACAGTTAACTGGATACACTATGTGTGACTGGGGACAAAAGCCCAGTTGGAAAAATTTAGTCTGTGTAATGTCCCCGAAAAGTAAATGTTTGTCTGCCCAGCAACCCTACTTTTAATGGATCTGCACACAGTCACTCAAAGGCATGTTAAGAAGATGTTAAGATTCACAGCTTGGGATTTTCTCCAGACTAAATCCAGAACACGCATAAACTTTGTAGACATAATCTGCTCAGTTTGCAATATTATTGTTGTTATTATTAATACATTATTTATTACTTGTATGGAAGGAAAGTAAATTGTTAGTTCTTTCTACATTAAGTAATTGAGTTTATTTGCAATTACATATATACATGTCAGACTTAAAATGAAAGCTCAAACTTTACATTACATTCAAGTTTAGGCATGTAGTGTCTTATTTTAAACTTTTTATAGTAATGCACAGTCCTCTTGAGTCTGTCTAAACTGTAAGAAACCATAAGGAAAGACACTTGAACTGTTTTTAGTATATTCACATGTAAACACAGCCAAAGATCCATCAGGATAACTCACTTGTAGGTTTAATGGTATTAAATTAGTCTATTTGGATACATTTAATAGACATAATGGACCAAACTGAAGGGACTTAAATTACTTTAATGATGCCGTATTCATTATTTAGCAGTATGTGGGACTTTTGCCAACAGAACGCCTGATAAGAGAAGAGTGACTTTGTTTATAGAATAACACTTGACAGCAACAGTGGTTAGAGGTATATAATAATGTTTAATATCCACTGAAAGTACTGTGGCTGAAAACTGGATGTTCCCACGACAATAAACTTCCCATTTTAAGTTGTAAAACTGACAAAACATGCAATTCCAGAAGTTGCATGTGTATATTAACTCAGCAGTGGTTCACCCTTCTTCTTTTCACCTCTGCTGTTTCCTTTGCTAAGACCAAAAATATGTTGTTTTCCTGTCTCTGGTGCGTTCCCAAGACTCACAAGCCCACAATCTTGTGTTCCAGTGTCAGTCTGACTGTATTCAAACACGTTTTACATTCAAACTTGTGGGACAAAGCAGCTTTATAACCTCTGATTTAGGTTTATTGCAGCAGCTCACACTGCCTCAGAGGGAGTTTTCCCAGTCGGCCTGTTGGCCTCTGTAGGTCTACTTCACTTCGGGTCGACTACAAAGTTTCCTCTTGTTCCGCTTCTTTGTTCTGGTTGTGATCGTACCCACTGGAGCTGTCTGTTGAACTCATTGATCCTGATTGGAGGAATGAGGTTTTCTTTTATGTCTGTGTGCTGGAAAGAATCACTCTCACACTGACTGACTGCAGAGCCTGCCCTGCCCGATGGTGTTACAGTTTCCACTACATGTGTTTAATTATTTCTCTTGGACTATTTTAACTTGCATACTTGTGAGATGGAAGTGAACAGTTTCGTTTCACCGATTAGATTTTTCTCTGATTTTTCTCTGGCATTTACACGCCTGTTGAAACTTTATTTGAGATTGCATCAGAGAATGGCTGCTAAAACACAGGATTCAATTCATACTTTCTTCTTTTTTTTTTTCTCCTGACATTTATTGTAAATCATATTCTGCAATAATAGATGCATGTAGCACCAACTCCACACTAATGCAGGTGACTCTGAAAATGCAGTTAGTGATCATTGTTTTCTAAAAGCTCATCATCCACAATGACATAAATGTGTTAACAAATCTTTTCTTTGTTGTGGATCGCCACTGTCTTAAACTATCAATACAAACCTTTTGGGAGGCTGTCCAGACTTCCCCAGAGCAGGAATCAGAATTTTGCGTCTCCATCTAAAGGCATGGTGACATGGTTTGCATGATACATGGCTGGTGCTTTTCCAGTATGTCGGCATTTCACTTGGGAATGACAACGGGCTGGCTTTTATCACTAAATCAATATGTTTTTGCTGAAAAAAAAGAAAAAAGCACAATTATCACAACACAAAAGATTGAATCAGCTATTATTTTCAGCACAAGGACAACTAGAAGTGTGAGAGTTAAGAGTAGAAATCTGCAGAGTGAATGCCATAAATATCAAAAATCAGCCCACCCTCACCAGAAAAAACAACTGTATAGGTCATGTGTGCAAGCAGCCTACTACAACCCATATTTGTTTATTAGGTGGTGACCTCTAGTGGTTGTAGTAATTATCACAGAAGCAGTATGAAGAGCAAAAGAGTGTGCATATGGAGGAGGGAGGAGGTGGATTGGATGGATGGCACGAACAATAATAGGACTTGGACCCAGGAGACTGGGGCTTGTGTGCAGTGTGAAACCAACAGTAGGCCTTGAGTTATTTAACATTTTAAGTTACATAATGTACAATGTGGAAAAAAAAACATGATCTTTCCCTAAACCATATAATTTTCTTTGCCTAAACTTAACTAAATTGACCATTTTACATTAACCACAGGTTTAATATCACATGACTAATGTAACAAAAGTCCAAATGAAATGGAAAGCAGAGTGCTATTTGCTTCTGCAGATGTGTTCCCTGTAAAAATAGGCAGCTATGGAGGTACTAATCCAATCCAGTAGCCAATAGCACTGAATGACTTTAACATTCCCACCAAGCCGTACAGCTACAGACAGCGGTCCATTAACCTCGAAGTGAAACAATTTTCCACAATTTTGATATAAAAATACACAGAAATTGATTTTGGTTATTTTTTTCGGCAAGTTCTTAAATAGGTGCACAATATGACTGAGGCTGTTATCTGAAAGGGGTAAAAGGGCAAGGTGAGTCACTGGCAATCTGGATAATAGATTCTGCAAAAAAGGAGAAATAAATAAAAAACAGGGCAACTTCACTTCTGTTTGTTTAGCCTCACTCAGCAGAATGCATTCATTCATTCACCAAAGTTGTTTACCATCAGAATTATGGCAGAGCAAAAAACCTGGACGGGACTGTAGCTGCAAAAAATGCTATATATAGCACTTTTGATATGCAGTGTGGGAAACGAATAAGGAGCAGCACAAGGAGTGAGGAGCAGGAAGAGAGGAGGATGATGGAAAAGTGAGAGAGGGATGTTGGTACAGATGAGACCTGAAGAGGCAAATAAGAAAAGAGAGGGAGATGAAAGAAAGAAAAGAGGAGTAATACATGGGAAAATGTTGAATAGAGATTAGAGGGGAAAGCGATGATGACGGGAAAGGGAAATGAAAGACTGTCTCGAGATAGAAGGAAACCTCACGGGGAAGAGAAGGAGAGTTTCATTAATCTCATGTTCAGTCCCACTCATCCTCTGGGACAAAGAAATGAAGCATTTCTTGGTGTGCCACAACCTGTTAGGAGTCTGAGCTGGGGCCGTTAAGGCTCAATAATACAACTCATTACTCATTAGATAGATAATGTCATTACGCCACAATCTCAGAGGACACACAGTCCATGCACAAGCTCAAGCATTATATGACCCACTTTCAGGGGGACCGTACATTATTTATCTTTCAGTATTCAGTCCAGGGTCATTTATCACTCACTGACCCCTTGATGTGCCTCACAACCACAGAAACCTCGCTCTCCTTCATGCTGAGGGTCTGAACGTGTTTCCTCTGTCAGCCTTCTTTCACAAGAACCACGGAAGAATTCCCAACTGCAGCTTAAAATGAGGCTTAATTAAAATGGTGTGGACATTTGAAATCCACCGTGAAGATTTGACATTTCTTTGAAAAGGAACAGTAATTCTTGGGAGGAGACAATTTATATTTGTTTACAAGTGGGGTCCCTTTAAAAAGACTCCAAGATTTCATAACAGATAGTCCAGCTTGGTTCCAAAACGTTAACATTAAAACACTTGGTTCCCTGAAGAATATGCTGTTGAATGATTAATCATCAATGCACTTCAGTCAAATTTTTAACTCAATCTCAAGTCACAGTGGTGCAGAAACTGTGAAATCATACATGAAAAAAACAGTATATTTGTTTAAACCTCCCTTATCTAATAAGATTAGTCTGTCAGCAGTTGTTCCCAAATGCTAGACTTCTATTTAAAATGATCTGAATAACAAATAACAAGTATTTATTGGCCCCAAATCTACATTCACAGCAATATGACTTCCAACAAATGTTTCCCCTCAGTACAGAAACATACCCATTAATGGAAAAAGACTGATTACTGCAACTGTTGCCATGAAAAATAATCTTTATCGCCAAAAATGCTTCCTGACTGAACTGAATGTTGTATCTCTAAAGTTACAGCAGCTTCACAGTGACAACAAAAGCATGATTCATGTTTTGTGCGTAAGATCCAACCACAAAGTCAAGCACTCGACTGTTTTGAATTGTTGAGTCCTCTTGAGGATTCTCATTTTCAATCGCAAAAGACATTTTAATCATAATACGGAGAGACAGTGTGGTCTTGTAATCAGACCTGGTATGCACCCTTTCAGTACTTTAATTACACTTGATTAAATATAAAGATCTCTGAATCTAAATATGCCAATTCAGTAAGATTTATCCATTTCCACATGTGCATTCTAGAAAGTTAGTCTTATAGGCGTTAGTGTTACCAAAGCAAGTATCTGCAAGCATCTTTAGCAGTGAGAACGTACCACTTACAGGTCCTTTTCTAAACTGTTAAGAACATGGTTTATAAGCAACCAGATCCCTCACCATTAACTTAGGTAGGTCAAGCAGCAATACAAGAAGTACATTTACACACATTTTCCAGATGTATGCATCTGAGTGCTATGACTGTCCTGTTGCTCTGTATTTGCCAATGTCTGTCTTTGCTCTTCTATCTTTTTCCCCTCATGTCTGTCCTTGCTTGTATTTTCTTGTTGTTGACCATGCCTATTGTTGTGCTGTGATTTTGCTCTGCTTTTACTGATGCCTGCATCTGTTTTCTGCTTTTATCTTTGTTTTTTGCAAGAGAGAAATAAAAGTATCTTGATATTGCATTATGCATATGGTATGATGTAACACAATACTCAGTCACACAGATTCAGTTGCTCCTTTATTACAGAGCAAATGCAAAAGTAACATTTCCATTTAAACATGTTTACTGTCCTGATCATGAACTGGGACTGTCACAATTAAAAAGACAAATCAGACTTTAAAATGGAACTGCTGTCATTTGTTGGCTGATATTCGTGTTAAGTCAGAAATCCAGGGAAGAGCATTGTCCTTTTTTTCCCCATTAATCTTCGTTTTTGTTTTTCATGTCATCTGGCTAAACCCACAACAAAGCTCTTGACGGTAAATCATCATAAGAAAGTATTCAAGGTTTTTCATTATTTCCCTGAACTATGTCGGGTGGCTCCAAGTTAAAATGGCGTCATTCTTTTAGGATATAATCACATTTTTCCTTTGGGATTCTTTCTTTTCTTTGATAGTTGATCAGGATTGCAGCTGTTTGGTAAATGTAGTGGAGCAACAGCGCAGCTTTAAAATGACAGTGTATGAAAATATTTAGCACCCATCTCAGCAAACCTCTCTAGTTTTAACATCCACAGAAAGCAGCTTAACAAAATGCAGTGGTCAACAACAGCATCAAAAGACACGTGATATAATCTGCATTAATCTAAGTTTGGTTGCTTTAAATATCAACTGAGATATATTTAATCCAACACAGATCTTTTATTCTTGTTTGATCTTCTCGGATTTGCTGCCTAACCAGTCACAGTTAAGGTCAGCTATAAGAGGCGACTCGAGAGGATAAAGTTCTTCATTTCCACCACAGTTTCACAGGCTGCAGAGGGGGGCGATAAATGCCAGTGACTGAGTTGAGCTCTCTCACAACAAAGACATCCAGAAGAACATAATCAAACTTCTTAAGCAGTGATCAGGGGTTGAGTAGTACACTGTGAAACTTTTTCCACATAAATTAGTACACCGTCTTTTACTTTTTCTCATCTAAATAATTTATATCCTGTAATGGAAAGATGTTTGGCACTGAGGTCAGTTTCTGTGGGAATAAAAATGTCTGGTTTCACTCATTTACACTCATTTACAATAAACTAAGATTCTCTACTGCAACACTGTTAGGTCTGTAGTTCTGTTACAGCAGCCATACAGTGCTGTGAAAAATAAGACTGATGTACAGGTGAACAGTTACAGTAACTCAGTCATTAGAGTGTGGTTGACACACTGTCACCTGGAAAATGGTTTACTGGGTAAGGCACATGTCCAGAGAGAGTAATCTGGCTCTGGTCCTTTGGGTGAAGTCCATCTCTGTGGCTTTTTCTGGGCTCTGCAGATCTGCTCAACGAAGTTGGCAACAAATGGCAACAGCAGTGTTTCAACCACAGGTGAAACTGGCAGATTTTGCTGAATTTGATATAATAAATGGGGAGATGGTAATGGTCCAGAAATAATAATAAGCTTAAGAGTCCAGGGCAGTGATGTGTAATCCAGTTTCTCTTTTTCTGTTTGTTGCTGTGCAATGTAATTTGATCCAGTTTGCAGTTTGACAAAAGATGTTATCCTCCACAAGGACAGCAGAAGGTTTGAGCAGCTGGCAGTGAGGCATGTTGAACCACAAGAACTGACAGAGAGCTGCGATGAGAGCACTGCTGGCTTGGCTGCTACCTGGAGTGTAGCAGCCTCCCTGCCTACACCTGCACCAAGACCCAGTTGTTGCTGTTCTTAATTGTCCCTAATTGAGAAAACAAACCTTAAGAGTTATGCTCATTCTTGGGGAATTTATTTGTTTTCAGACTTTATTGAGTTTCAAGTTTTTCTAACTTATGACTTCATTAACTTTCGCTTTCATTTTTCTTGTAAAATCACATACATTAGAGGACATATTGAGATTTGAAGTTTGATACTTAAAAGCACTGGTTATGAAATTTACATAAAATGGTTATTTAAGATATAGCCTTAAGGTTAAAAAAAAATCTAACAGGATAAGGGGGTACGGTTGAGACCTGAACATAAACTATATTCACAGTCTTCACTCTCTGTAAACCTCATCCTGTATTAGAAAAATATGAAGTTACTAGTAAACTAATAGAAATAGAATAGAACATAAACTAATAGAACAATTAATATAAAAATGGTTTCAGGAAGAAGCTTCAGGAAGAAGAAAACACTGAATTTATCAAAAAAGAAGCCCATAAAACTGAGAGAATGGTGTAAAATTAAAATGTATATCAAGAAAACCTCTGATCCAATATTCACAGGAATTTATCTGCTGAAAGTTCATCCAAATCACTCATTTATACAGATTTATATTGTTCACTACTACATTGACTTTAGGATCAGTTGTTCTGTACTGTTAGCTTTGCGTTGAAAATAATGAGCTAAAATATGTCTTAGCCAGGGGTTATAAGTTTACTCAGTGATAGAAAAGGAGTCCCTTCAGGGAAACAAAAGTTTGGGAACCACTGCTTCAAAGCAATGCAGACGATTGTTGTTGGTCCAGGAGACGGAGTGTATTTCCCCTCCCCCTGTGTGTGGTGTGTGTGTGTGTGTGTGTGTGTGTCCTGACCATCATTTATAGTACAGCCATGAATCACCACTGGCGTCAGCTCATTTGCACTTGTGTTGACCACGCAGACGATCCACTTATTGTTTCTGTGGCGTCATCGTATTCAGGACGCAGCCTGTCATCATGAAACACAGCTGATGATGTTCGGAACCATAATTTCCTGGCATTAGCAAGGTCCTTTCAACAAATACAAGAACATTATCCGACTCTCAAGCAGATGTTTGTTGCAACACGGAGGGGAACATGTGTTTTCATGTGTTGTTGCCGAGAGTCATCCTTTAGGTATTAGAAACTGATGCAGAGAAAGACAAAGAGGTGCTGTTTTTACTCACAGTGGAATAAACAACTGAGAAGAGGAACACCTGGTTATTTAAGGTGGAAGTAAACCATACGCCAGCACAGTTACATGCCAAATTTTAACTCGATGTTCCCGGGAAGTCAGGTCAATAACTCACATACCAAAGGTTGTTTACCCTCACACACACTTATTGTTCACTTCCTGTTCTTTTCCTGTTTGCTAAGACTGGATTTAGTCCTATACCAGATCGCCTTAATTATGTCAGAGGTAATGACCAGCCTGAACCTGGCTCTCTCTCTCTCTCTTTCTCTCTCCCTGTCTGTGTGTGTGTGTGTGTGTGTGTGTGTGTGTGTGTGTGCGTGTGTGTGATAGCCGAAACAGCAGTATGGGTAACAGAGCAGACACCTCTGGAACTGCCCACCTGAGACCAAACCTTTTCAAACACACTTGCCAGCATAGCTAATATTGTTTTAAAAAAAAGTTGATTTAACTTCCCGTCTTTCAATGAAGCGTTATTGGCATGACGTTTTGATCAGAAACATGTTTCCAAAGCATATACATAAGGACTGACTGCATAACATAATGAATAATTACAGTGAGTATACAGAAAGACAAAAAAAAACTTCACATCCAAAAGTTAAAAAAAAAAAGATTAAAATAAGAAAATACAAATGAATCAATAAAAGCAAGTTCATAAGTTCATCCTATGTCTCTCAGACTGTTTATTTTCCAGACTTCTCCCTCTTTCCTCACACATATTGATTCAATTTCTCTCTCCCTCGTACAATCTGCGGCCATACACACGCCTACAGTACACACACACGCACACTGCTCCGATGTGGAGAGGTGTTTTTATTCCAGTGAAGTGAATTAGTCCTGAGGTGGGATTTTAAAGATTAACCTTCACTTATTTTGTGTGAGCAGGGTTTATTGATTCTCCAGGTAAGAGGGGAGAAGTATGTGCGTGTCTCACAAGAAGTGTCGTGTGTGAAACGCAGCGGCCACTCAGTCACTTCCTTCCTAAAGGTGTGACCACACCTCGACCAGCAGGAAGTCGCACTCTCAGTGGGCACACATGTGGTCTAACTGAGGCTTTGTCAACTGCCCGGCTTCCTACTGGTGTGTGTGTGTGTGCGCTCAACATTTCTTGAGCTCTTACATTATTCAACTTATCTGGTTATAATCTTTATTTTTATCCAGAAGCATTTTCAAGATCTCTGTCATTTTGATTTGTGTGAGTATCGACAACATATCTGCTTCATTAGCCTGATAAGGTATAGGGTGTAAAAAAAACAGTTGAATTACTGGTTTAGATGACTGTGTGTGTCAGCTGTCAAATGCTTCACGAGAGATATTGCCATCTGTAAATAGTTTGCAAGTTTGAACAGATATTGCAAAGTAGCAGACAGTTTTTCAGGTTGTAGAGAGTTATTGCACAGTGGCAAACAGTTTTCACAGTTGGAAACAATTTAATAATCGTTTAGCAATTATTGCACCTTTCGCCTTGTATAGAAATACTGTTAGAGCTATTAGTCCTGTATTGGGGAGTGTTGTGGTGATGTTGGGGGAATGGGGATGGGGCTCTGGGGTAAGAGCTCATTTTGAGCCTGGAAGTGCTGCAGCACCTGTCAGATGACAGCAGGGAGAAGAGGGTGGTGACAGGGGTGAGTTGCATCTTTCATGATGCTGCTCTGCAGAGTCAGCTTGATCTGAAGATATCTACTAGTGATAGAAGAGGAATCCCAATTACTTTCTGGAATGTGCTTATGAACCTCTTTTGTGTGCAGTTAGCATACCTTACCATAATACAGTATGTCAGTACACTTTCTACAGAGCCTTGGTAAGTTGGTTGGTTTTTCTAAGTCTCCTTTGAAAAAGCCACTGTTGACTTTTCTTTCTTTCTTTTTTTTTTACCAGGGCCATGGAGTTTATTGTCCATGTGTTGTTCTTTGTTGATATGGGTTCCTAAAAACCTGAAGCTGGAAACCCTCTCCACCTCTACTCCTGTGAGATTAGAGGAAAGAGGTCTCTGTGGTGTCTCTTGAAGTCTATGAGTTCATTGTTTGTTTGTTTTTAATCTTCAGTTCTAGACTGTTTTCTGTGCACCACCCTGCCTGTTTGCAAACTTCATCTCTGCAGGCTGTCTCGTTCCCTTTTGAGATCAGTCCCACCACTGTTGTGTTGTCTGCAGATTTAATGATTGCGTTTGAAGTGCGTGTGGGCATGCAGTCATATGAGGAGGGGGCTCGGCACGCAGCATTGTGGTGCGCCAGTGCTGAAGGTCAGGCCAAGTAGGGAGTGAGTTTGAGTGTCTGTGGGAAGTTGGATAGAAAGTCTTGATCCACATTGATCCACATCCACAGTGAGTTACTGAGACCCAAGTCGAGCAGTTTGGTGACCAACTTGCTGTGGACAATAGTGTTGAATGCTGAGCTGTATAAAAAGCATCCTCACATGTGAGGGTCAGAGCAGTGTGGAGAGCCATGTTGATGACAACCTTAGTCTTTTGAAGCACTTTGACTTGATGGTTGTGAGTGCCACTGGTCTATAGTCATTCAGACAGCTGGTCTATTTGGGCAATGGTATGATTATGGCTGGTACAGAAGCCTGGGACAGGGACAGGTTGAAGATGTTGGTAAAAACCCGAGCAGTCCTCCAGGAATCTCCTCAGGCCCCACAGCCTTTGTGATATTCACAGTGCCGAGAATACGTCTTGCTTTCTGTGTCTGTATGATAAGGGCATGATTGGTGGTAGCCAGTAGGCGTGTAGCAACAATGTCAAGCCAGTTTGTCTCAGACTGGGTAAAGAAGTGATTTTGTGTCTGGCAGCACTGTGTTGTTCTCTGTCACCAGATCTTAAGGCTGTACTTCTCTTCTTCAGAAGGATCTGGACAATGTCAACCAGGGTTTCTTGTTTGGGAAAACATGGATGCATTTATTGATGGTGAGATTTCCAACACAGGTCCTGGTGTAGAGAAGTACAGTTGAGGTGTTTTCCTCTACATCTTGATCAGAGAACAGGTCCAAGTTGTGCTGGAAAGAGTCCTGTGGTTGTAAAGATGCTCCTACAGGCCAGTTTTAACAGTTTTAACAGTTTTAACAGTTTTAACAGCGGATATCACCAAATGATATAGACCCTCTCCCCTCCCTCATTTTGGACAGTGTGTTTTCCCCTCTAGTTCACCATTTAACATGGTCAAATTTCTGAAAATTTTGGAAGTACAGTCTGTATAAAATATCACAAATCACAAGTTTCTCTAAAGGGGCTTTACAAAACTGAACAGCGTACAACAAGTTATGTGAATGTTAACGGTCCTCTGAGAATTAATCCCACCGACTAGCACCACCATGACGTTGTCATTTGTGATTCTGAGTGAAATGTCTCAACATCTACTGGATGGATTTAAGTTTACATTTTCCAGGCAAGCCACCTCTTATGATCATGAGAATAATGATGGTCTCCTCACAGAAGAAAAATGTTGGTCTCTTTCAACATGGCAATGATCTTATCCCTCACCTCAACCACATAGTTTGAGTGGCCAACTTACCTTAACTATAAAGGTGGCAGAAAACTCTCATATGAGTCATTTTTGCTACAGTCATGTGGGCCAATTTTGGAGGCACTGACGGAACAGCCTACGGTATTTGTTATTTAAGTATGAGGTATGAAATCGTCACTTGACTCCAGTTTTTTCATGTAAAGAGGTGATTAAATGAGGTGTGATTCAGGGACAGTCACTCACACAGCTGACTGAATAACTTGATTTTGCTCAGGGGACATTTCACTTTGGCAGTGTACATTTATTAGTCCATATACCTTTTAAAAAGAGCTCAATAGCAGTCTAACATTCACACTGCCTGCTCTCTGCTCATACACGGTATGTGCCGACACCTGACATAACAGAGACAGGGAGGCGCTGCTATTAGAAGAGCCGATTCATTACACTGTCTGTGTCTTTGTAGTACAATGTTGTTCAAACTCTAATTAAATGACTTGGTTGGTGGTAGGTGGTAACTGGAGATGAATCGATGGTATGTTTATGTTTGAGTCGGATAAGCTATCCCATACTGTCAGCTGACTGTGTCAAACAAGCCTTTGAAACCCTTTTCTATAAATATTTTTTTCATCTTATATCTCACAAATTTCATTCTTTGGCTAGCTTTTGTTTCTTTCTTAATTCTCTGTTTTGTTTTCTCTTATTCTTTACCTTAGTGTGGTTTTTCTCAGTGCGTCTGAACTACTTGTTCTCCTCTGAAACAGTTTGCTGGGGTGGAGTGTTTGGGTTGTCAAGGTGGTCTTCCATCACTGCAAATCAAACAGTGGTCAGAAGTGTGTGTGTGTGTGTTTGTGTGTGAATGAGTGACTATGGTTAGTTAGTGGGAGCCCTGTCTCCTTTGTGTCAACAGGCTCTCTAACTTGCTGAGGCTAATCACCGAGGTAATTACTGTTAATTAGGCTCATTAATCATTAGACCTGTCAGTCTGTTTCAGTGCCTGGTAGCTGGTATATGTGTGTGTTTGCTGTGCGTATTGTAAAGGTAGGTGAAGGAAAAGGGGCTAATCTTGTTTCAAATAAACAATTACAAATTTTGTTCTCAAAGAGTACCCAAAAAAGTGAAGTAAATGTTTAGTTTGCCATCTCTGAACTTTATATAATGTACCACAACCTTAATTGACTTAATCAGAAAATAGCAGCCCTGTCTCCTAGAAGTTATGTTTATGTACAACTAATGTGCAACAGCAAGTACGTTTTCAGAGAAACATAATGCCAACTGAAATAAGTTTGCTATTACTATAATAAGGAAATATTGCTTTATTTATTGTGTTGTAATTAATGTACCTGGCAAATTAGTAAAATGTTCACTGACAATGTATTTCATTGACATTCTCTCAAAATAGGCATTCTTAAAAGAGACCAGAGCATTATTCAAAAGTCAGCTTTGACGTAAGATGTAAGATTTATTTACAAAAATTTAAACAAAATGACATTCTATCTCTAATCTTAATCAAAGTGCTTTTATTGTAGTCTGGATGCAAACCCTGGACTGGACTGTGGTGTTTAAGTCCTGTACTTTGTATGCCCACAAACTACCCAAAAACCACCTCCTTGTGAGTCTGCCGTGTTTTCTAAATATTATTTGAAAGAAGACAGGGTTGAAAATGAGCAAACCCAGCAAGCAACAAAAACAGCTTTCTCATAACTTTCAGATAACCTATACTTTACCAGTATACACAAGGCAACTTAAATTAGTCTTTTCACTTATCCCTCCTACACACACACACACACACACACACACACACACACACACACACACACACACACACACACACACACACACACACACACACACATACAGTCCCCCACATTTACATTTCATCAGAGAGGTCAGAGTGCAGGGTCACCTGCAGTGCAGCACCAGTTGGAGCACTTTTGGGTGCTGTGACTTGCACAAGGGCCCCTATGGGCCATAAATGTGATACCAGTCTTCAGCTGGTACCTGTGTGCCAGGGATTGAACCAGCAACCTTTTGAATACTGGCCTCTTTCCGGCCTCTTTTACCTCTGTCTTCCCCTTTCTTTGCACAGTGGTTGCATTGGTTATGCAGATACACCTTATCATGCAACACTTTAGATTTTTGTCTCTATTTGGACAGAAGGGGCGCTTTAATGTTTTGAATTATGCTTGTTTTTGCAGCAACTGCACCGAGAATTCAAGACAGTTTGCCCTCCATCTTATAGGCGCTGTAGTCCAACAAATGTAAAGCTTTTGTATCCAGCATTTTCACATAAAAGAGGAACATTAGAAAAACTCAATTGGCCCATGAACAAAACCATGACAGATAAGGTGGATTATGTATATTTCAAACCATCCAGCAATCAAGCAAGGTTTAGGTTCTGCTTGTGCACAAACTCCCAAAGACTGATGTTTAAATAATTTTATTAAGTTACTGAAAGAACCAGTTATGTCTAATTGTGTAGCTGTACAGCTTAAAAGAAAAAGTTCAGTTTGCTTTGAATGATGGCTGCTTTAATGTGACTTTTTTTCCTCTGACATCTAATTTCATCTGACAAGAAGTTGACTGAAGGAATATAATCCCTCTGTTTATTCACAAATGATCTACATACACTACAGCTCAATGAGTTAAATAACTTTTAAAGCAATAGCATTAGTGGCATGGTAGCAGTCGTACTGTATATTCTAATGGTTCATTGAAACGGCTTTACATTCACCATACAGAGTGTTTATTGTACAAGATGTAGATGCAATCAAAGGGATACACATTCTCCTGTTTCTCATTTAAAACTCAACATAAACAATCCTCCATGTAGCGAGAGAACAGTGTTTATCCGTACAGCAGATGCAGCCGAAGCCTTTCTGCAGCTTACACTCTAAATATGCTCTCATATTATTCGATCACTGGGTGATGTATGGTCTCAATGTCTTTAAACCAGAATCTCTGTTGGATATTATCCCTTCCATTTTCCTCTGTCTTTTGGCACATTATCTACTGACACTGTAAAGCCATAATAATAATCTGATTTTGAAGTAAACCTTCATTGGAGAGGCTTTATGTTGACACAAGAACAACACAACTCTGTATCTTCAACGGCTTTTAACCTTTTACCATCCACTCTTGTGCTTATTGGATGCTGCCACACATTTGCATAATGTCCTCACATAATATGTAGATTAGACTCTTTGGTGTATTGTGGTCATTTACAGGAGTTTTGTGTAGAGATGTATCATTTTATACCTTGTTAGTTGACATGATGACTAAACTCTAGTCCTGGTTTATGAGGGATTGTATAATCTGTAGCTAATCCAGTACTTTCCAGAAAAGATTTTCCTCTAATAAGAGCAGAAAAATAGAATTTTTACACTGTGTGTTGCCTGTGTGGGATCATACTTCGTCAATGAAAAAATCAAGGCATGTTTTTTATGTACAGAAGAAGGAAAAGGAAAATATTTTGCAGCAGCTGCTATGAGTAAGGCTGTCGCAGTGACTTGTGGTTATTTAGGTTGGGTAAATAGTGCAGTATGTGGTATCAATTCAAATGCATTGCACAAACAAAGTTGTGAAAAACAAATGGTCACATTGCACAAATCCATTTACAAGTCTCTTTCACAAAAAGCTTAAACAATACATAGCCATTACACATGTAAGGTTCTAATCCTTTTAAATCTACAAACTATGGTCCTCCTGCCCCTTCCTCTCCAGACACGGCAGAGACAGGCAGGCTGCATGAGCTCCGCAAGAGCACAGGATGCACACAGCCTCATAATTGACAATAACAAGTGATGATTAGTCCTCCATTGTAAGCTGATCAGCTGTTTTATAATTGACAGTTGTCCGTAAATGCAAAGCTAAGACTGTTGATCCTGAAAACAAAGGTCCATGTCTCTGAAATAACACACTGATGATGAGTTACTGTAAGTGACTGTCTGCCTAACTGTCTGCCAAACTTCATTTAACATCTATGCCTTTTACAAGATTGTTTTCATACGACTCATAAACAGACACTTATTTATTCATTGAAAATTCTACTTTAATTTGACCTCTGATTAATTTGAATCAAAGGGGGACACAGTGGCTGCAGCAGCCATTTCAAGTGAAGCAAGTATTTGAACTTAGCATGTTTCCTTGATCTCTGACACACTGTGGGCATTTCATGATTTACTACAGTAAATATAGTGCAGAGTTTCTGACCACTATTATGTAGCAGTGTTTTTATGAGTCGATCCATGTTTTGTTTGTGTTATGCATGTGCCTAAAGACGAGCACACACACACGCAGTTGCGTGGGCGTTATAATGCTGATTCCTACCAATGGTTTCTCACAACTCTAGTGATCTGCGGGTGGTGGTAACGCACTAAAAAAACAGCAATGTGCTAAAGGCAGTGAAGAAGACGACTGCTAGCAGGAACCGATGGATGTAAACAATGTGTGTTTCAAAAGAATGGCTACACAAATGTGTTATGAAGAGGAAAATGCATTCAACACATTTGTTAGACCCCATGCATACACATAATGCAACAACTCAATAACACTGAATATAAATAGAAACTTTGTTTACAGGAAAACTCCACGGGGGGACACTTAACTTACACATTCTTTACACACTGTGTGAACACATTTGATACTTTTTCATCAAAATGACGTCTTTGCTATTTATATAAATTTTTTAAAATCAAACTTCTATCATGTTCACTATTAGCTAGGAAGCTTAAAGTATACATTTTATATAGCATAAGACATGAGATGAGAATGCATATAGTACAGTGTAAAAAGCAAAACAAAATCCATTAAAAAATGTGAAAAACATAATCCTGTCCAGTTTGCCACTTTCCTTTAATTTATTTAGCTTTTAGTTGTCATTGGAATGTTTTGGACTTCTTCCAGAGGAGGACATACATTTCCTATATTGTTTAAATATATGGTCCAAGGCAAACCTAATTCTTTCAAGGTGGAGATATACCTGACATTTATACAATGCTGAATACTGAGGGGTTTTCCAATACTGAAGTAAAATTCTCTTTACTGTAAGGCTGTATAAAGTGTATGATGTGCAAGAAGTGATCCAGGGTTATAAGCTGTGTCCTAAAGCCATGTTGATAGAATTACTTTGAGGTCAACATGGCATCTAAAGTGTGTTATGAGCTCACTGAGAACTACGGCATTCGATCGGCTCCATATATGTCTGTGTTTAACATCATATTGAATGGCATGGGAAGGACTTAAAAAGCCCTCTCTATTCTCATTTTCTGGTGCGACAAATTGAATATAAACATACTGGTGTATATAGATGGCATTAGTGTGTGTGTGTGTGTGTGTGTGTGTGTGTGTGTGTGTGTTGGGGTCTCAGTAATATCATGTTTCATGTAGAGGCCACTGTGTGCCAAAGTTACATTCACCCTGTTATGATACACTCAACTATATATGGAAATATGTTCGCTGCACTCGCAGAGGAGAGAGAGGCACCTGCATCACACACACACAGATTGAATAAGGACACATAAGGAGAAAGATATGGTACATTTACATACACACACACACTTGTACTGTACTTGTAATGTATTTGTATTTGTATTTGTAAGGACCCTGAGGTGGTGGAGACGACTACACTTTCAGAATCTCAGTCAGAACTGCTTACCTGCTCACACGACAGGAAGACAAATAATTTGTCTGTCAGGTTTATGTGGTGGTGCAAAACATTGTTAAAATATTGTGTGACTGTGTGTTTGTCAGGGACAGGGAAGGACAGAGGCTATGGACACTGTCCCTTTTCAACTACATCACAAGACCCCTCATGTCTCTTCAGAGGGTCCAATTATTTGTCAACCAAAGGGAGTTTGTCTCAGGTCTCTGTGTTGGGATGAACAAATTGTGGCATTGTGGATCTTCAAATGCATGTAACTCTGTTAAAATAGGGGTTTGTTAATCATCTAATGAATTATGGGGGTGTGGAATAAAAAGGAAAAAAAAAAAATAAATAAATAACTTTCATTGCTAAAACAGGGTGAAAACAATTAGAGAGTCTTTAACATGTCCTGCCTTGCAGGACCAATTCAAAGTCCTCATAGGGTGGCCCTTCATACTGGGGCAGTGATATGCAGAAGCTCTGTGCTTGCTAGAAGAATCGGGGGGAGAGCACTGAATCTGATAAAGCGTGTCCTTGAAAAAATGTCAAGGGCAGAGGCTTGTTATTGTCTGTACTCTACACTGTTCAAGCAACTACCTTGCATTTAGAAATTGATCCATAGGCAGCAAGATCTCCAATTGTCTCTTATTGCGAGGCTTGTGCTGCATTCCAGAGAACTCCTGTGTGAACTGTGAAATTTCTCAGTTCTCTATTTGTGAACTTGGGGCAAACTCCATCTCCCCCAACTTCATGAAGAAGTAGTTGTCTGATGTCACACACGTCTTAAGTGCCATAAAAAATGGGGTCTGTTACCTCGTGCATAGTTTTACTCCTTTGTGCTGTTTATGCCATGAGGGTGCACTGCTGAGGGTTTAATTTTGTGCACACTTGCCAGAGAAACTCATCGGTTTATCACCGTCAGTCATGTTTTTTGTTTACTTCTGGCTTTGTGCACCTAGAACACTTTGAGGTCAGAAGTTGGAAGATTCAGCAGGGAAATTCCAACCCCAGACTTCAACTGGAACGCAGCATTAAGTTTTAACCATCAAACATCCCTTTGAAGAAGCTGGAATTGATGAAATGTCATCACGTCTTAAAAAATTAAACTCAGACCTCACAAAGATAGAAGTACAACTACACACAAGCGTGACAAGTGGTGCCCAGTAAAACCAGCATACGGAAATGAACACTCAATTGGGACCCCACGGACCATTGCAGAGCCATTTTAACACACACATACACACAAATGTATAGAGAAAACTGAAGGCCATTGAAAACACTGGGGGACTAATGGGTTGCCAGTTTGAGTAATATGGACCCAATTTAATTTTGTGTTTATGACTGGTGTACACATACTTCATTGACGTGTGTGTGTGTGTGTGTGTGTGTGTGTGTGTGTGTGTGTGTGTGAGGGAGAGAGAGAGAGAGAACGTCATTGAATACTTAAACATATGTGAATGTTTTTCATGTGTAAAGGAATGCAAGTGGCCTCACTTATGTGTGTGTTGTATGTTCCTGTGTGGATGTGTGTTCTCAGTGCTGACAGGCAGGTCATGATGATATTAGTATGAAGAATGTGGGTCTTAATGTCAGAGATGGAGACACTGATACACAGATGGAGGGGGGTGCGGTGAGAGACACAGAGAGAGGGGGGCCGCAGGACCCATAAATAGAGCTGTGCTGTGTGATATTTAGTTTCAAGGAGGTTGCATTTCTTGTTTCTATCTTAAAACACTTTTTTTTAGCATCTTATATTCATGAAACAGTATTTTTTATTCTTTAACAATCCAACTTCGAATGACTCTGAGCACTTTAGGAGGAGACGAGAAACTGTTTTAATTCTGTTGTGCAGACTTGAGTGATCTGTTAAATGATCCGGTGGAAATTGTTGGCCGAACCAAATGTGTGTGCATTTACATTTGACATAATTGCGTGAATATCTTCATGAGAATAAATAAATGTAGACATTGTTAAATGCAGCTGTGGGTAATTGTGTAAACGCTGCTTTCTTTTCATGAGGCCCTATTTGCCAACATTAGCAGGTCTTTGTAATCACTGGTTTCATTTTATCTGATTGTGTCGTAAAACAACACATACATATCACACACAACAATGAGACCTAGACACGCAAAGTCAAAAAAAAAAAAAAAAAAAAATTAAAAGAAACTACACTGTAAGGGCATGGTCACATGTGCAAATTCCTGCCTTAACTTTGAGTGAAATTCAACTTTAGTTAATTTTGACTTTAACTTTGAAGTCTCAGCTTTCAGTGAATAGCAAAGACATGTGTGCCGTTCATTTGCACATGTGTGATCGTGCCCTAATAAGTTGTTACACATTAAATTGATGCAGGGAACGGGATAAACACTGAAACCTAATATAACTCACGAGTGCACCTGGAGTTAAGTTTTGATTTAATAATGTAATAACTGGTTAATTATTTTGCCTCTTTGCTGTTATGCATTTTTTGAGTATTTGGAGCCTGTGTCGTTCATCCTACCTGAGCAGATGTTCCAGAGATGATAAAGATCAGTCACTGCCCTCTGAGGCGGCAGAACACTGATCAGCAGCTTGCCGTGGGTGTATTTGTTGAGCTTTCTTGTTTTTCATCTGTTTTATTGAGCTTAATAAACTCTGTCTCCTTAAAAATTTCCCATCTACATCTACTTTATATGGAATGTCTACAATACAGTAATAACACTGTGCTGTTGACAAGGTTCATTAAAAAAGTTAATTGAGATTTCTCATGTATTCTAGTTGTAAACCTTATATCATTGCGTGACTGCCACCATGTGGTCAAAAGACAGATGACAACATTTAGGTTTCAGATCTGAGATAAAGTGGGTTAAAAATAAAATAAAATTCAATTAAGATCTAAATTAATTAGCCTCTGTTACAACATTCTGGAAATTGTCTCCCCTGATATTTATTGATTCATGTGATCTCACAGTGGCAAGTTAAAAACAGAAATGCAACACATACTCACGTTCTCATGACTCAGAATATATGACTCATTATTATGATTTTTATTATGATTATTGATTAAAAACAGTGATTATAATAATTATTATATATAAACACATAATTTGACTATCAATTTTAAGGTGATGATTGAATACTTTTTTCTTTTTAGCACTGATGGCTGTGCCATTGTTAGACTATCAAGTCTTGATTTATATAGATCAACAGATCCTAGTTTTTCTGTCCTGACAACTGTCAGTTAGATTTTCAAATTCTTCTTTGAAAAGATTAAGAAGAGTCTACATGGCATCACTGTAACTAATTAATCACATTAACTGGTCAGTCCGTTGCCAAGCCTCACTTTGAAATAACTACAACAAGTATAATTCCCAAATGCACAAGTAGATAAATGCACTCTTCCCAAGTTAAGAAATATTAATACGAAAGCAGACCAAATGTATATCAATAATAGTAACTATAAATGAATATACATAGATTTATTTAGAAAGCAGGTGTTTGATAAAAGAGTAAACAGCACTGGCCTTTATTAGACTGAATTCAGGAGTTGCACAAGCTGTCGTCAGCAATCCTCAATCCATGTGACGTAACTGGCCAGTTCCTCTCGCCTGCGTCTCCCCCTCCTCTTTCTCCTCCTCAGCTCTCATGCAGCATAGGAGAACAAAGAGAAAAAATAAAAAGAAATCAGTATCCCATAAACCTACTAAACTTTTTA
>JAJHUR010134184.1:0-15126 GCA_027495735.1 Lutjanus campechanus
TCCTGAAAAATATCCCACATAGCATTAAAAAAAACAACCTTGTGCTGAAACTAATGAAAACTAAAGTAGAACTAAACATTTTGAAACAATTAAGGCAGAATTAAAATGAGTAAACACAATCTAGAAACTAACAAACTAAACTGAATTGAAAGCAAAAACAAATAGATAATAAAAAACTAATGAAAGATACCAAAACTATAATAACTCACACACACACAAGACAAATTTGGACATTTTGGCATCCCGGCAGGCGTTATCTAAATCACTGTAAAACACAAGAAAGCATAATTTCACTGCAACTGCAGTCAAACAAATGTTGCAGCAGATCACTTATTTACTTGAAATGTATTTGAATTAACCAATAGATGGCAGCCAAACACCATCACTGTTTGGTTCAGTCTTTAGCAGCCAAACCTACACAAAACACAAATCCAGAGACCAGGGTCAAGACAGTGTGGCAGACATGAGCTGGGACAAATTCAGAGACACGTACACAAAAATCATAGTAATAAAACTTGATTCATGGCGAGTCTGTGCACAATCCGTGCACATTTCAATTTAAATCAAGATCGAAAAAAGGTACTCATGCACTAACAGTAACACTCTATGGGAAGACAATGTTACTAGAAATCTAAAATTGTTTCCCTAACATTAAGATGTGATTAAATGGCTTCCCTATCAACATGGTATGTTGCAGCAACATTGTGATTGTGACATTTCATTTATGATGTAGCAATATTACACTTGCTTAGTATGCTGCAGTGACATTGCACTTCAATTGTTATGTTGCAACAACGTTCCTGCAATGTGTCTGTGTTCGTAGGGAAGTTGCATGCAACATCCTGGTGATATAAACTGACATTGTCATAACATTTCCAAAAAGTCATCAAGATGCTGGGACAACATACCAGTAATGTTTAAAATAACATGTTGGTGACGACACTCTGGAATTGCTTCTATGTTGTAGGCCATATTCCAGCAGTGTCACAACTCGCAAAAGTTAAATTTTAGCAAAATGCCAGCAACTACTTAGTGTTTGTAGAGTTACAGGTGATGTGTGGTGAAATTATTCAAAACACTGGCAAATGTATCAGCGATAAAGTCACTTCAGGAGGAGTCAAATTTGTCCTTGATCTTGGTTTTGCATTCTCTAAATTAAATAAATTAATATATGTTTAAATAGTCATGAAATGTTTCTTTCATTTAACTGACCTGATTCATTTCTGAGCCTAGTATTTCGTGTAAGAGGCACAATGTGAGAATAAAAGTTAGATATAACTTAAAAAATAATGCAGAATTCATAGTTCATCATTTCTAGTCTATGTATAAAATATGGGAAATGTTTAAGATGTTCAAAACCAAATGCATGTAGACTGGATGGAAACTGCATAAACTCTCTTTAATTTGGCAAGTAACGTGTGCGGTGCTGCAGAGTGGAGCAGGGCAGAGTGCTGCAACAGGCACAGGAGCACGTAGGTTTTCTACCCTGTTACACAGTGTAATTTTGAACTTTTTTTTTTTTTTTTTTTTTTTTTTTAACAGTAAAAGTGTTTTAAGATGGATTACATCTCCTGTCAAGTGTGTCAGATTGAAGTTACTGTGCCAAAAGCTTGTCATGACACTTTGATATATAAATCAATTCACACAAACTGTAAATGGCTCTGTAAATACATTCTTGACCACTGACAGTAATAAATAACTTTATCAAATGCCTGTATGAGCCAAATAACCAGATTCTCTGCCCAAGGTCACATCATTTCTGTGCAGTCACGTACACACACGCACACACATGCCTCTAGGAGCACAATGCGTCAGCCTCTTGTTCCCTCACAGAGTGAACTTTGATATAGATGACAAAATGCTTAAAAGAAGATATTCACATTTAAAACATAAAGTGTATATTCATATTATCTGAGTTTCCGCCTCATTTTGATTTTCCGTTGGCATAAAATATCAAACTGCAGCATGTGTTACACAGTCAAGATATTTACCACAGACATTACTGCTACATGTATCATGTATCGTTTCTAGCATTGGTCCATCGCTGTTTACTTTGTATGTAAATAACATAATTATTTCAAATCAATACTTCAATGTGCATTTTCATTTGCTGATGACACAATTCTATATGTCCCAGGTGCCACCCCAGCCAAGGCCCTGACCCTTCAGTCTTCAATCTGCCTTTGATGTCTTCCTATAATCACTACTTAATCACAGACTAGTTTTAAATACAGAAAAGATAAGGTACATGTTATTCTCCACCTCCACCAGTGACTCTATCCTGCCAATAAATCTTTAAATGTTACTCATATTGCTCTGGTTGAGTCTTACAAATATCTAGGAATTTGGCTACCATTGGTCAAGTTTCATATCCAACATTTTGACCCAAACATTTAAAATCAGACTGTGCTTCTCGTACACAAATGAGGGATGTTTATCTCCGTCAAACTGTTCATGTCTGTCCTTGACTATAGAGATGTTCTGTGTTGCGCCATCAACACTCCAGCAGTTAAGCGGTGCGTATCACAGCGCGTTATGTTTCATCACAAATGCCAAATTCCGTAATTATCATTGTTCTCCGTATCACACGGTTGGATGGACTTCCTTACAGTCCAGGAGAAATAGTCATCTCATGATATTCATTTATTACTCATTTATTATGATATTCTCTGCAGCTGAAGCTTCCAAATGACCTCACATATCTTCTCTCATTAAAACTAGTAACAGCAGTACATGATCCAGTAACTACCTGAGACATCCCTCATGTACGCGCTGATGTTGGCAGAACTGCTTACAGGTGTAATGCACCTTTTAAATGGAATGAACTACAAGCAGCCCACAAACTAGAATCTCACTCTGTAGCTGATTTTAAAGCTTTATTAGGGCCCGAGCACCGTAGGTGCAAGGCCCTATTGTTTTTGCTCAGACTGCCCAAAAAATGAATTGCATTTTTGGGGGCTTAAACATACTCAAAAACTCACCAAATTTGGCACACACGTCAGTCTTTACGTCTCATGTGGTTTTTGTTGGTGGGCGTGGCTAAATGACTTGGCCACGCCCTTTAAACGCAACCATTACCGGCACGTTTCACCGATTTGCACGAAAATCGGTACACACATAGATCATGCCCAGACGCACAAAAAAGTCTGGGGACCCTATAGGCTAAGTCAGCCATTTTGAATTCCGTGGTCATTTTTGGCGTTTTCCACGTGCTGTATTTTAACGAACTCCTCCTACAGGATTTATCATAATGACTTCAAAATCACTGGCTACCATCTACACTACTTTGTGATCAAAAGTTATCAAAAGATTGCACTATCGTGCATATCGGCTTTTTGGCGTCAAAGTTTGACGTTTCGCCATGAACCACAAAATTGCTATAACTTTGGACTACATTGTCCATTCTTCACCAAACTTCACATGATTCATAATAGTCCCGCCCTGAAAACAGCTACATGACAAAATTCCGTGTTTGTCATAGCGCCCCCTGCTGGCGACAGGAAATGACATGTTTTACACTGTGAAGTGCTGCTCCCAGCACACTGACCATATCCAGTTCAAATCTGGTCTGAAAGGCCTTAAGACCTTGGTGATGCTATATCTTGAAGATTGTGACGTATCATCAAACGGCATTGCCCTGACGGCATGGCGAAGGTCAACGTTTCACAAAACACAGGAAGTGACCCTAGCTTCAGTATACTCAATCGAATTTGTCTGAAATTTCACATGCTTGTTAATGGTCCGGGTCCGAACATGTGATATGAGTTTCGGCAATGGGCCTGCCCAAATGGCTTGGCCACGCCCTCTAAACACCGCCATTACCGCCACATTTCACCGACATGCACGAAAATCAGTACACACATAGATCATGCCCGGACGCACAACAATGGACAACCCATAGCCTAAACCCAACAGGAAGTCAGCTATTTTGCATTTTGTGGTCATTTTTTGCGTTTTTTGCGTTTTTCGTGTCGAATTTTAACGAACGCCTTCTACGGGATTCTTCAAATCAGCCTCATAATTGGTGTGTACCATCTAGACTAGTTTGTGATTAAAATGTATTAAAAGATTGCGTTTCAGTTAAAGGGTGTGGCCGTGAGTTGGCAGCTAATTTTGATGATTCGCCATGAAACAGGAAATGGTTATAATTTTGCCATACATGGTCAGATCTGCATCAAACTTAATATGTTCCATAATAGTCCCACCCTGAACACATATGCATGAGAAAATTCTGAGATTGTCATAGTGCCCCCTGCTGGTGGCATGAAATGTCATGTTATAGAGTTTGAGGTGCTGTTGCACAGATTTTTACTGTATCTCACTCCAATTTGGTGTGGAAGACCTTGAGACCTTGCTAATGCTATATTGTGCAAGCCGTAACATTTTGTCAAAGGGTTTCGCCCTGACAGCGCAACGTAGATTGACGTTTCGTACAAACACATTAATGGCATTAACTTCTGTGTACACGTTCACATCGCCATGAAACTTCCCATGTATGATAATAATCCTAGCCTGAAGACATCTACATGAAACTCATGAGTCACAGTCATAGCACCACCAAGCAGGGACAGGAAGTAACACAACATTGCTTCCTACTGTGTCGAAAGGGGGTGAAAATTCAGCACCTCATCTACCAGTCAGCTTCTGGCGACATGGTCGCGGCCGCAGCCAGCTCCAAGTTGCGCGGGCGTGCGAGGGCCCGTTCAACACTGCTTGCAGCTTTAATTATCTGATGTTTTTTCATGATTCCTGTAACTGTTAAGATTATTAATTCCTTGTTACTTTTGTTCTCAGGCCTCTCTTGGAAAACAGATCTTAATCTCAATGAGACTCCCTGACAAAATAAAAATGAAATTTAGAAAAATCATCACATGCATGGAGCACATTATTTGATCACACATTAATTGATCTCCTCTACCAATCAATTTGCATAGATTTAATATAACAACACAATGAGCAGATTGCCACCCTATTATCCTCAAGTATGATTGGCCATCTGTCCAGTGAGAGTCGGGTTCTTAGTTTTAACCAACTGTTGACAAATATTTTTTAATGTTCATTGATTTTTTGTTGTTGTTGTTTTGTATGTAGCTTACTTTGATTTTTTAAAATAATTTACTTTATGGATCATTTTACAACACAGTCGTATAATAAGATGTTAGTCATAGTTCACTTTAAGATACTCATTAAAAACAAAAACATATACAGGGTCAATGAATTATTACAATTAAAAATAATAAATCATAACAATGAAAGCATTTTTCATCAAAAAAAAAAATGCTGAGGAAGGATTTAGGAGTATCACAACCTCAAGAAAGAGGAACAAAGGAGGTACAATTTCTATTTGAAGACTTAAAGAATAAAGTCTGGAAGCTTTATATTATGTTTGTATGGTGCCACTCTGCTGCGTCATACTTGGTAAGACTATTTATGCATTTATTATAAACACAAATTTTAAACACAGGAATGTAAGAAACTGCAAGATACTGTAATATTAGTCAAAAAAAAAGTAAAATAAAAATAAAAATGGACACACCCCTGATGATGAGAAATTAATTCAAGTTAAATTGCTTTACATCTTTATGCTTTGCATCCATTCAGTACCATTTGAATGATGCTGAAAAATCTGCAGCGGAGATGTACTGTTTTCATATCTTACTGACTCATAATATTTATGCATTTTAGACAAGCTGATTTCTGACATGATTGGTTTTCTAAATGCCAATAATGTGTTTTAAAACCTAATATATACATTTCAATTATCATTAATGTAAGTAAAACACTTAAAAAGTGTTTTACTCTCCCCAGTCATTGTTTTTGTCCTTCATTTTATTTTTAAATTGTTGTTGTTTATTTAAGTTACGTTAAATGGGTTAATCCTGTAGAATAGCTCCTCTAAATGTGTGTGTTTGTGTTTGTGTGTCCCTCCCATCTCTCCATCCCCTGAGTTCTGACACTACTTCAATTACATGGTGGCCTTTTGTGCCCGGGAGGGGGATTGAGTGTGTGTGTGTGTGTGCATGTGTGTGTATATCTGTTGAGGCAGACGGTGTGGTGCCTGCTCCAGGACACCCACCTCGCTGCCGCCTTGTGCCCACTGGTCCTGCCCTGGGCTGCCCACAGGATGCTCGCCTGCTTTGATGCCCTTTTCTAATCAACGTACTGTAGACATGCACACATACACAAGATAGCCAATAAATTCTCAGAAGATCCTGTAATCTTTGTAAAGTCTTTAACACTCAGTCAGCCAAGTCTTCTTAAGTCCGCTGATTTCCTTCGCCTGGAGCAATGCTCACATTTATCCGATGAAGCTGCAGCTGAGGACAAACAAAAGTTTTTGATCAGCTGCAATGTTTGGGATAGGCCGCTTGAAATGGTCTCTCTGAGGTCATCTGTCACATGAATCTCAATCCCAAAGTGGGATTTAAACAATGTCCCTGTAACTCTATTTCTCAACTAGCCTATCCACTAACCTGTGAAAAAAGTTTGAGGAAGTTGCTTTGAAAACAGTTGTGCTGTGTGTTTTCTGATTTAAAGACAAAATAATGACCAAAATTTCCACCCAGTCAAAGCATTTTTGAATGCAGCTGTAAGATTATAGCTGTGGTCTCACTCAAGACCAGAGTGGTGCTGTGAGACTCATTATATTGACATCATGATATGAGACTAGATATCTTCTGAGATTTTGGATATCATTATATTGTGATATAGCAGAAGTATTGTCTTTTGCTGGTTTAAAAAGCTGCATTACAGTAAAGTGACGTAATTCTTTGAACTCACCAGTCTGTTCTATCGGTTCTATAATTTTCCTTTACCTACTTACTACTTATATCCATATCACTGATGATTATTTAGCAAAACTCTCATTGTGTTAATGTTTTGTGAAAGTACCAGTTGTCATTGGCATAATATTGTCACAATATCAATAAATATCAATACTGAGGTATTTGGTCAAAATCATTGTGTACTGGATTTTGTCTATGTTGCCCAGCCATACTACAAAATCACCATATGTTTGCAAAATTTGAGAATTAACAGCATGCTATTTTAGAGAAAATGTATATATTGAGATATACTGCATTTATATATATCGTACATTGCAGAATAGAATCGTCAAGAGATATTATTTATAAGCCATATCACCCAGCCCATTCTTTATTTTAACATATTTTAAAAATTTAACGTTTAGCTCAGTGGGTAGAGCGTCGGACCCATGTATGGAGGCTGTAGTCCTCTGCCGCTGGTTCGACTCCCGCCTTCGGCCCTTTGCTGCGTGTCATCCCCTCTCTCTCTGCCCCGTTTCCTGTTTACTCTTCAGCTGTCGCTATCAAATAAAGGCACAAATGGCCAAAAATTTTTTAACCCTGCTCACTTAATGTATTTGTAATCTGATTACAGTTACTTTCTGTGTATAGTAATTATGTAATCCTGTTACATGCAATCCATTTCTCCCCAAGCCTGGGGAGTTATTTATCATCTACAATAGAGGGTTACATAATGATATCAAGTTGTAGTTCCTTTTTTGCCACTCAAAAAAACAAATGTTATATACAGAAATGGGTTGAATAAATAATGTATCACAAAAATCAAAATAAAACTAACTATGTTGCATGGTGGAGAGCTGAGGATGAATTAAGGAGTCTCGTGGACTGAAGGAAGAAGCTGCTCTGTAGTCACACAACAGCCTGGAGGCCGGAAAATCAGTTATAGGCCCTTAAAGCTCAGGTGAAGGTACACTCCCTGAAGCTGACTATTTTATGCATAATGTATATGCATAGCTAAATTGTCCGTGCTTGATGTCCTCGTTAGATACAGGCTGCCACCCTCCCCAGGGTCATATAGCGGCTGTAGACACATCCTCAGATTCTGGGGATAGACCATGTGATAACATACAGAGCAACATCTAAACATCCTCTCCTCCCTTTTTGTATGACACAGGAAAATCATCAGGAGCACTGATGCACCATCACCCCTCTATGCTCTCTTTTTATTCACAGTACATGACATTATGGTGCATAACACTGGATCTGTGTTTCTCCTCGTTATCTTTTTAATAGATATCTCAGCAACATATACTGTAGTGTTCACTTTTTTATTCACTTAACAGTTTGTCCTAAATTCCAGTTTTTAAAAAGAAATTTAGTAAACATCTTTGTGATATCTGTCCATATAATGTTTTCACATTCTTTAGATTTAAGACATCCAGGTCTTCTCACTTCAAATAATTTAACTTACGTCATCAGTTTCAATTTTGGACCTTCCCTCCTCTGCTTTGTGACAGACATACATAGACAACATACATATTCTGTCTGGCTACATACTATCTCTCCCATCCATCCCTCTGCCGTCTGCATGTCCCGCAGCCTCTCTTCCACTTACTGTGACTGTGAGGGAACAAGAGGCTGACGCATTGTGCTGCTACAGGCACGTGTGTGTGTGTGACTGCACCGACAATACCGACACATCAACCACGTATCTCCAGGACAGGGGATATAAGCAGTCAGAACAGGTAGGTAACATTTGCGGACATGTGAATAACCTACATTTGTCAAACACACACACACAGACACACACTTCTCAGTCACGCCCCACCCAGGGTGTCTGCACAGTTCCGGGCCGTGGGGCAATTAGCAGTAATGGCAGGAAGCTAGTTAGCGTTATCTGCTGCCATGGCGGCCTCCACTGGCACTGACCGACCCTGGACCAGTCACGTAGAGACACAGACAAAGAGTCAGGCAAAGAGCCTCGGAGGAGGGGAAGAGGAAAGAGCCCCCCAGGCGAATGGCCTGAGAGGACATCCATATTATTCTCCTGCTGGGTGTCATATTAAATTTCTAAGATTTCTGTCTAGTAAAAGAAAGTACTTCCAGTAGATTCTACTGTAGAAAGAAAGTAGTTCCAGAGGAAAAATAGATATTTTTGATTTTGGGATGATCTGTCCCTTTAAATGTTCTCTTTCTTTGGTTTCTATATTTTCTATATTTTTTTCTATTTTCATTTATTTATTAGAAATTCCACAGGGATTCATCAGCACCACTGTTGTATAGGCAAAAACATTCATCTGCACATTGAATAAGGTATTAATCAGTAATTAATAAACCAGCAACAAAAGATTCCTTGAATTTAAAGTTTCATTTAATGTATTTTCGGTAACAAAAATGACATAGTGTCTCATCTGTGTGCCAATCTGTACTACGCCTGCTTGCAGCAGTCACGTCTCTCTGTTGTTTCAGCAGCATGTCTCTCTTCCTGTATTCATGATACTACACACATGCCTGGGAGTGGATGTGTTGGTGGGGGAGCGACAGGGATGACGGTAAGAGTAGCGTTGTACAGCGCAATAGGATGTGGTCAGGGAGGCCAAAAAAAGACTAAACAAAATAAACACAAGAAATCACTGAGTGAGGCTCCAACACAACAGGCACGTACAAGTCACATCGTCAGACTGGCAGGCACATATTGTGATACTGTTATTGTATTAAATTAAAGTTTGAGGATTCGGTTTCCAGCCTACAAGCTGTGAGGTGGGAGGTGTACCACAGACATCTGAAAGATTTAGGCACAAACTTACAGGATAGGTTCACATATTTTTTTATCCAAATCTGACATAAAGAACACTCATGCACATATGGGCCTGCACTTTTTCATTACAAGTCACATTCACCCATTCACCCGCTAATTGCAGAGGCTGCCATGGAAGGTGCTTCTGCTCTGAACCTATCTCATGCATGCGCTGAGGACTATGCCTTAGTGAGCAAAGTGGGGCTCAGTATCTTTGCCCATGGGCACGTTGACATGACTGCCAGACTTCAAATAAGTGGAGCCACCTGTTCTACCCACTGACCCATAGCCTCAAAATACACAGTACAAAATCCACAATCTGTGCAAAAATATATTTCAGAGTTCAAACAAACTTAACGGGTGACTTCAGCAGTTTGAGTTACTGAAATAAAGTAGGTATATTCCTGTGTTCTTAGTACAGATTTTCTCTTTGTGTTACTATTGATGTGCTGCGCATCAAGCAAACACTGCCCAGAAAAACACAACGAGGGAATTTTGTATTAAAAGGACCAGTCTGTAAGAATTGGCCATCTGTTGAATTCATACCCTAAACAAACATCTTTACCTTTTCATGTTGGACCAGCCTGTTCTCATTTCCAAGTTGTGAAATACCAACATTTTGTTCCTCCCCTAGGTGAGTCATACAGACACACAGGGTACCCGCTAGTGGCCGTGTGAGACGCATCGGGATTTCAAATGACTTCAATATAAACCCACCTGCGGCTGTATGAGACACACTGTGCTTTGGACGTAGTATAAAGAACAAGGTAAGGTGGATGGATGACTCAAACAAACACAGGACTTCCAATGTGAAACTAAAATGTTATTTTATTTCTTGACAGTATTTTCCTAAACCAGCCAAAGTGGTTTTGGCGCCTGACCTACACAAACTGTTACCATTTCACTATACTGGCATGCTAACTTCAGTAGATATCTCTGAAATAACAATAATCAAAAGACTGTTAGTTTGGAAAATACCTACTTGCATTGTCTTTGTTTCCCATTTCTACTTTTGAAGTACAGTCGGTTAGGACTTGATTACACTGAACAACAATTCTTTCAATATTGTTATCATGGGCTAAATTTGGCCCATGGGTTAGTTATTTATTTCCCATCTGTGAGAGTGACAAAGAGAGAGAGGGTTTACTGTATGTGTTTGTGTATGAAATCTTCCCTTTTTCCCCTCATCAGCTCCCCAAGGAAACAGCTCAACAAAAGAAAAGGTTTCAACGTTAAGATAAGACCCACTAACAAATAATTTAGAGTAATGCAGCATGGAGAAGTTACGTGCCATTTTGCCCAACACTGTGTAACTGAACGTGCTGCTGTTCTCACTGTGACTGACTTCTTAAATGTGAATCCTGTACTCACTGGCTCTCTGAGAGATAAACGTTCATTCATGAAATACACTTTGTTTTCCCTCTTTCTCTCAACATTAGACAACTGACTAAGCACAGCCAAAGTTTTGATGATGTCTGCTAAATGAGAGGACGAATGTGTTTGGAAGAAAACATCCTTAACGGAAGTTCTAGTAAAATATCAGCTGCTGGCACACAGCTCACAGCCTGCAGTAGTGTTTGGACATGAATTCATTCACTCGTGTGATGGCATGCAAAATAAACTATACAGCAAGTCAAATAAACAAGGCTCCATTCTGGTAAAATATTGTTTGTATTGCTAAGCTTGGATGGGATCAACAACTTCCCTTCAGTTCAAAATGTCAATGGAAACTTTAACTGAAGTGCCCCGTTGTAAAAGAAATTTAAGAAAATTTATGTTATATTTTAGTAAATCAACTGATGGAAGACAAATCCTACTATGAATTCTGCCCGAGCAAGTTTATAGGTCGAAATTCATTTAATCCACGTGTAAGCAGAGAAAGTTTGTCACCATCTGAAAGATTTTTTTTGGGTCAAACCAAAGAACAGAAATGCAGAAGCAGCTTGTAGGTACTCTGACTCATTTAGTGCGCTGCTTTATTTGTCTACACCAGACAGTAATTAGTCTAAGCACACATGTAAAGATGTTTAGTTTCTAGACAAACTGACTGCACACCAGCCTCCCATCTGTCTTCCTTCTATTGTTGCTGCTGATTGTATTTTGAATTTCAGTGATGTACCGTAACACTGACATAGACAGAGTGGCTTCAGATGACAGATTGATAATGGACTGAGTGAGTGAAGACTTAAGAGTATTTCTTCACAAATCGACTAAGCGATGACTCTGCCACTCTCATGTTGTGTTAATTCTTCAATTAGCAATTCAATTGAGCAATTGTGTGACGTTTGAGTGTGCGTTCTGTGTTGTGAATTTCTGCATTCTAGTTATTCTGTACAGTTTCACATCAGGGTTTTTATGTTAACATTGGGGTGTAGGTGGGGTTGGTGTTGGGTGTACCAAAAGAGCAGGAATGTTTGTTTGAGCCCAGTCTGTCACTGTTCCCTAATTTTAGCACTTTTCTCTCCCACTTTTCAATCAGACAACAGACCTGAAATGCTGTCACACAGCTGCCACGAAAAAAGAAAAAGTGAGGATGAGATCTTATTGGCAAACAGCTCTAGATTTAAGCAGCGACATTTTGTCAAGAGATGTAGATGCTCAAAACTTTGTCCCTCGTCCTAATGCTGTGTGCCTTTACAACTGTCTCAGCAACATTTCCCTCCGTTATTAGACTTGATATAAAATTATGTAATCCTTGAAGTGTGCTCTGCAGTGCTCAGTTCTTACAATCTGATAGCTGCATTTTAATCAGAGCAATGGAACATCAAGAGAACATCTGCAGCTGCTTCTGCCAGAATAGCTTTAGATGTTCTCGATGTTCAGAGGAAAGATCTGATGAGACTTAATGGCGACATTCAGGATTGTTTAGACTGCACAGCTGTTTGATGAGGGACATGGCTAGCACCAAAATAGTACCATACTTTGTAACCGCCACAGTTTCTTGTGACAATCCCAGATGCTCAGCGCAAACCAAGATGACAGACAGATGTTCGAAGACCATGTTTATCACCTGTCTGTGTCCTCGTAATTCTTTTCCACTATGAGTTTCCTGTATAGCACAAGAGTTGAAGAAGCGAGGACCACAGAGCAGGAAATGGCCCGGTCAATCCCATTATCAGCTGAAGAAATGTGGAGGTTCAGGGTCTGGCTAAACACCAAGCCGGTCCAGAATAGCCATGACACAGTGAAAGCACACCCATTGCACGCACATACGGTGTACAGGAGAAGAACACACTGCTTTGTTTGTCTATTAGTTGTTTATCTGACAACAATGGTTGGCGTAAACAGAGGTTTTGGTGACCTCAAGTCCCGTCCTTTAGTGTCCTCTCTGTGTATAAAAATAAGCTAGATAAATATAGCGGGCAGCCTTCACTTTCATACCGATAACACAAGAGAGAATAGAGGAGGTAACAGAAGTATTTCTTTTGTTTAGAGGCCAGTCGGCTTCTATTTTAGTAACAGAAAATGTTACAGACGTGAGTATAACCCCTGGCTGTGTGCAAGGAGTAAGCAAGACTTGGATTACAGTGATGATAATAATAACAACTGCACTGTTGCAGCATTATCCTTATTCCAGTAACATACTAATAGTAACAGGAAATAAAAAGTTTTATAAGTTCTTTTCTTTAAATGTGACAGAAACTAATAGAGGTTCTGCTATCTGTCATGCATTTTCCAAATGGGTCATGTTAAATTGTAATGTGTTTATGAGTCATCGTTTTGGCCATTTGGATTTATGCGTCTTAAATTGATAAGATGTGGAAATGTTCTTTGATGTGGATGTAAGCGTGGAAAAAATCTTGTTCTTCTGCTGGGATATTATGCAAACCATTGATGTAGCTGGCTGGTTAAATAGGCCTATAGCTTAATATAAGCCATAATAGCTTATTAAGACAAAATTAGATAGGCTATCTCTTCTTTTGCAGTGTAGATTGTAAAGAAAGCTCAAAAATGAGACCTTTCCTGACTGATTTCTATGTAAAGGACAGTTTTTATTACTGGGCAAGGATGTGTGTGTTTATGCGTGTTCTCAAATTCTCTTCAGCTCAGCTGTTGCACCAACAGTGTGCAACACAAGCTAACATTGGCTTAGAAATTGAGTCCGCTAACTAACAGACAATCTGCACCCACTACAACACAAGCTCAACTTTTCTTACCTCATCTGACAACATGATGCCGGTCAATCTCATTGAGTCTTGTGTATGTTATGTCACTGTTACGGCTGATACTCAGAATGCTCACTTGCCTAGGATTCCCGCCTATAGTGTCAGCATGTGCATGCGTGTGAGTGACAGGATGCTGACTACAGTTCACTTAAAGGATAACTTCGGTATTTTTCAACCTGGGCCCTATTTCCCCATGTGTATGTGTGTGTATGATTGATTGATGCAACTCGTTTTAAAATTGTTGCGGTATTGAGATACGCAAATGCAGCCGGCAGCTGCAAAACGAGTTATAACGGTAGATATCGGGGCAAAGTGGTCCGTCAAAGTTTGTGCATTAAACGTGCTTTTTTCACCACAGTCCAGCTCAGATCACCAGCGTAATCTCTGTCAACAGTATACTTCACTTACTGCTGCTGTGTGACGACATCTCGCGGGATCTTTGTTTGTTGCCGGAAGAAAACAGGAGTCATGCTGAGAGCCGGTCTGAGCGAAGTTAGCTGTCCCGGAGTTCAGTTGAAAGTTTTACTGCAACTATTGAAAACAATGGTTCGTGTTTTTGCGTCATCGAAGTGCAAGAACAGGATGTCGTGCAACACCCCGTACAGCTTTTACAGGCTGACTTTGTCGCACAGCAACATGCTGAAGTTGTGGCTAATTGTGCTACAACTGGATGCTAACGCTCCTGTCCAGACACTGCGCTTGCAGACCATCGGGTCTGCAGTGCACACTTTTCTCAAGATGACTACTGCCAGCCCAAGAAGAGAAGACATCCAATCCTGAAACACTTCACCAAACACACCTCAAGAAAACAGCTGTCCTGCTCGCTGCAACAAAGACAGTCTTCAACAAGCAAAGATCCTGTGAGATGTCGTCACAGAGTGAACGGTAAGAGAGACGCTTTGCATGTTGTTGACAGAGATTACACTGGTGATGTGAGCCGGTCTGTGGCGAAAAAAAGCACGTTTAATGTACAAACTTTGACGGACCATTTTGCCCCGATAACTACTGTTATAACTCGTTTCGCAGCTGCCGGCTCAATTCGCGTATCTCAATACCGCAGCTATTTTAAAACGAGTTGCAGCTGTCAATCAATCATACACACACATACACATGGGGAAATAGGGCCCAGATTGAAAAATACCGAAGTTATCCTTTAACAGCTACTGATGTAATTAAAAACAAGGATTTTCTAAAAATTCCATGTTATCGTGTTATATACAAGAGTTATTTAGAAATATGCTGTCTAATATAATTGTGTGTGTCCCAAACAACTGCCAAACAAACACGGACGTGGGATACAGATTTGCCAAGTCTCCATCAGTCCAAGATTTTGAGTTTGACTTTTAAAGGATCAGATCAGCATTTTTTATTTTCTAAATTTACAGAACATCATAACTTT